>BPLR01017462.1:0-290994 GCA_021605095.1 Caerostris extrusa
ATAGATGCAATTAACTCAATTAATTTTTAAATAGATGCAATTAACTCAATGAATTTTAAATAGATGCAATTAACTCAATTAATTTTAAATAAACATTTTAAATCAATAACTAATTTTTAAATAAATGCAATTAACTCAATTAATTTTAAATAAAGGCAATTAAATCAATTAATTTTAAATAAATGCAGTTAAATCAATTAATTTTAAATAAAGGCAATTAAATCAATTAATTTTAAATAAATGCATTAAATCAATTTATTTTAATAAAAGCAATTAAATCAATTCATTTTAAATAAATGCATTTAAATCAATTAATTTTTTTTAAATAAAAGCAATTGAATCAATTTATTTTAATATAAATGCATTTAAATCAATTAATTTTAAATAAAGGCCATTTAAATCAATTAATTTTAAATAAAGGTACTTAAATCAATTTATTTAATATAAAATGCATTTAAATCAATTTAAAAAAAAGGCAATTAAATCAATTAATTGTAAATGTTCAGCATCATAATAAGAAGTTTCGAATTCGTAAAAGGTTTGAAAATTAAATTTACATTCAACAAAAACTATTTTAGATTATGTAAAGCAATTCATTTCCACTTGAATATAAAGTTCACAAGTACTATAGAGCTGACAATCCTACCCTGTAAAAAGTAACCATTTCTTGCCTCTAAATCTGCCAGTAGGCAGACGGCCTTGGCCTATCATGGGCTGTAGTGCCAGGAAGTTAGTTAGTTAGAATATTATATAAAGTGCATGTTCATATAGTCAATTCTCTTAAATCTATTATTATAAATTATATAGATAAATTTTAAAATTAAAATTTTAAAAAATAACGAAATATTCTTTTTTCTAAAAATTTTAATAAAACCTAATTGTTTCCTATAAATGCAAAATTTTTTACTATAAATGCAAATTTTAAATAACTAGAGGAATTAAAATATTTTTCAAACTCGTTACAATTAATATAAACAATTTTTCTCTCTCAAAAATATGTATATTATATACATTACATATTATTACTTATAATATTTTAAATTATAAATTTTTGAATCTAATGATTTAGAAAGCATAGTGTGAATAATAATAAAAAATATATTTAAAGTTTATATATAATATATAAATTGCAAAATTTATGTTGAAAAAAAAAGTTGAAATTTTTTACAAAAACTTTTAAAAAAATGAAAATGCAAATAAAAAAATATAATTATTTAAAAAAAAAAAAAACTAAAAATCGTTAGATTAAATATTTTGTAATTATTTGTTACATTTTCTGAATTAGACTCTTCAAAAGCTAACATTAGGATCAAATTCAGGTACTTTGGAGGCTAAAAAAAAATTTATAATGAAGAATTTGAAACACAATTTTTAGAGTGCCTGCCAGTTGTTAATCCTTCACTAGACATATTTTCTTTCTTCCTGGTGTGTAAGAAAAAACATTTTTCAGGAACTTGAAAAAAAAGTAATTTTTTGAAACTATTTTGCAAATTGTTATTTCATTCCTTTTCATTACAAAAGCGTCATATAATAGACTTTGAAGAAATGTTACTTTTTTTTTTTTTTTAAGTATTTGTTTTCTAAAAAAAAATCTCATTTATGTATTACTCATTGACATTTAAGAAATATTTATTTTTATGAACTAATAATTTATCAAATATTATATAAGATATGATAAGCCAAATATGTTTTTAAATAATTGATAAATCAAAATTTTTTACGTTGAATTTTATAAAGTGTATTATTGTACATAATAAAATAAATATTTTATCAATTTTGTTGTGATTTTTTTTTTTCAATGAACATGGGAAATATTTGTCCTGCCCTAAATTCAATTTATAATGCCAAATAACCACACAAAGAAAATCTCATTTAAAGTTGCCTAAATAGCCAATACTGATTGGGTGACTGCAACATGCACCTTAAAAATATTCGAACCTTAGCCCTCCTGTACGCTAGCTGCTAGCTAATTTGATACTTGAAATTTAATAAAAAACATACCATTTTGCTCATGATAGCTATAGAAATTTTCATAAGTGCAGCAATTTTAAAATCTTAATTAATTTACAGTCACTCAAAAAAAAAGTATTGGTACACAATACAAGTTCATAAGATTTTAATATATAATTTAAATATATAAATGAAACAAAAATAAGAAGTATATCACATCTTGATAAATGCAAATCATAGTAACTCAAACAAAATTTAGGAATTCAATTATGAATACAATTTAATGTAAAAGAAATCAAGTCAGAAAATCTGCTCAAAAAGGTATTGAGACACTGTCCAATATATATAAAAAAGTACATAAACTTGATAGTTAATTATTTTGTTGGGCTGCCTTTGCACTTTATGACCACTCACAGTTGATTTGGCATGGATTTGATCAATTTTGCGCAAAATGATCCGCTGAGCGTTCTTTCAGGTTAGCCTAATATTCGATCAAATGTTTTCCTGCACAAGATGACCGCAGAGCGACAAACCAAATCAAACCTGCTTGTTAGAAATATTGTTTTTTTTCTTGCAAATAATAACAAACAAGTTCAATGGAATAAAGGTATAGACTCTGGACAGGAGTCTTAATCACATCAAGATATTAGTAGATGGCACATAACTTGCAACTATCAACAGCATGTTTTAAGGGCTATAATGGTACAATTTAAAATGTCTTGAGATTCCCATTGTATCT
Organism: Caerostris extrusa; assembly: GCA_021605095.1. NCBI lineage: Eukaryota > Metazoa > Arthropoda > Arachnida > Araneae > Araneidae > Caerostris > Caerostris extrusa. The sequence goes on from BPLR01017462.1 coordinate 2,690, forward strand.
CATACTTTGCTTTAAATTTTGCTTGAGAATGTCAAAGTATATTAGGCATATTTATTCATTGTACCCTCTGTACCATACCATCAACCAGTACTGCCTCTAAGAAACGTTTAGATTAGTCTCTCATCACAAGAGGAAATATATTCAGTGCATCCCGGCGCATTTGTTGGTCTACAGACTCTCATTCAGAGAGCAAGTGCACCCTACCCTACGACTTTCGGGTTTTCGGTTTAAAAGTAGAGTTGTTCCATGAATTTATAAGTATATGTCTTTAAATATGGTGATCGGTATACGTTATTCCTCGTTACAGCGTGTAATTATAATTTTTTTTTATTCATCGTTGGCCTTGGAATTTCTTTTTTTTCCCCCGTTGATTTGGGCAATTTGTAACTTGTTTTTTTCATTCAGCGGTGACATGGCAATTTATAACTTTTCTTTTATACATCATAGACCTGTGTAATTTGTAGTTTCATTTTGTTCGTTGATTTGTGTAATTTGTAACTTTTCTTATTTTCCAGTGGTGATCATAAATCAGTGCATTTCTGTTCGACATTAAACAATTTACTGTATCACTGTATGTGAATAATGTCCATATTACCTGACTCATTTTTATTTCTACCTATCATCAAAATCTAGAACGACAAAATAGTCCTGCCGTGTTCGTGTTGCATCTACAAATTTACCTTCTCATGACGAAAGACCTCCGTAAAAGGAGTTAAAAATAGTTCGGTCTCAAACCTGCATTGAAATGATGCAAGGACGCGAGAAAGGGGTTTTCCTGTGTTTCCGGGAAGTACATCATTTGATTCACTGTAAACACAATGGACTAGACAACCCCAAAGCTTCTAGAAGGATGCAATTATGCCATAAATTAACGCTATTTGTCTTCGACTTTTAAACTTTAAAAATAATCTCCAGTGAAGTCATTTCCATGTTGTAATCATAGAATAAGAAAAAGGTTAAATAAAGATCAGCATGTTGAACTTATGAACAAAGCGCGGTTGGAATAATGGTCAAAGTCGAATGTTTCTTTGTTTAGACCATAGAGTATTAACAAAATTGAGAATTAATTTTAACCTATTCTAAAAGGTTCTTCAGGTTCGAATCCTGGCGTGGGCAGGGGATGTTTGTTGGTGGTCGGAATCCATGTTAAACTGGAGGTCCCGGAATTAATTAGCCTAAAGTGTGCACAAGATGACCATAGGGCGACAAACTAAACCAAACCTATTAAAAGAAACAGAAACTTATGCAAATGTCTTCCATCCTTTACGTACTCGAGTTGGCGCTGTATAGCCTGCATTTATTTTAAAAACGTAAACATGCTACGAAGTAATTCAGAAATTTCTGAGAAATGCCTAAAATTCTTCTCAAGTCATGCATTTATTAAACTATGTACTAATTAAAGATAAATAAATACAAAAAATTTTATTTTATTTTATAAATAGGTTTAAAATAAAATAAGTTTAAAATATTAATATTTTATATAATTTCCATGAAATATGATTAAATACTATTAAATACAATAAGTTTATGTAAAAGAATATTTTAATTTTTAATCATTTTGGTTTTGGTTTGATTTGTCGGCTCTACGGTCATTTATGCACAAGAGGGCTAATTAGACCGTAAAAGATCGCCAATAGAAATATTAATCTTGATACATTGGGTATTGAAGAAAGGAATTATACCATTTTTTACTGTCTTTTGATTTTGCATCTTTATTGCATGAATTTATATGATCCCTGTTGTTAAACATCAATAGCAATTAACATGCGTATATATATCGTTTTTAATAATAAAAAAAAATAGAAAATACACAAAAAATGTAAAGAATTTGACAGTTAAAATTCCTTTTTATCCTTATGCTTCATAATTACATTATTATTTTGTATTCATGCATCTCCATATACAATTAATAATATTTTTCCAATGATGTTAATATAACGACGTGGGAAAATATTTAAAGGGTTGTTTATTGAATTGTTCATTAAATTATTTCTTTATAATAATTCCTAAAACGCATTCCCAAACATACAACTTGAAAGCAATTTCAGGAAATACGAGATAAATATTTTTAATATATGCAACAATTTCCAAATTTATTATTTTAAGGGTACTTATTGAATTATTCATCAAAATATTTCTTTAAATTTATTTCTAAAAACACATTCTCAAACTGATACAACTTGAAAACAATATCGCGAAATGTAACCAATATATATATTTAATCTTTGCATCGATTTCAAATTTATTATTCTTATAAATCAAATCGAAACAAAAGTGTTCTTAATTTGTTATTTGAAATACGATTAATAATGTGAATACACAAAAAAACATACACTTTTTTAAAAAAATATGAATACACAGAAAGGATATATGATTCAGTAATATTTCCATGATGATGATGGAAATGATCAGTGATAAGGATCAGTGTAATATTTCGAAGAACTAAAATGAAAGGATAATCATAAACGTTAAATTTGCAGTTAATAGAAACAAAAAACAACCTGAACATGATTTTTTTCCACGTATGACTTCACAAATTTACTACACATCCTATGAAATTTAGGTTAATGAAACTGATTCAGCATAAATCATTATTCTGATTCTACATTAATCAGACACACCCAAACCTTTTGTAAAGACATCTCTTTTCACTGGATTAAACTCATGATCCCAGACTTTTTCGGAACACTCTATCTGATAATCTACTTGAAGGCAACTCATCTAAAACCTGGTTTAACTTTATTCTAAACATCCCTGATCAGCCCCGGTTTAAAGCTGTTGCCCTTTTCAGACTCCTGACGGGCCATGATTGTATGGCCAATCATCTTTTTCGTATGAAAATATTTGCAAGCCCAAAATGCATGCTCTGCAGTCTTGGAGAGGACATGGATTCATCTCACCTTCCTGTCTGCCCTGCACTTGTTTCCCCTACTGTGTAGGGTCGTTACTTTTAAGGCTAGCGTCCTTATAGGCTAAACATGTCACTATGTTCTTTTTCTTTTTTATTTTATTACTTATTGTAGCCTGCCATTCGAAATAATAAAAAAAACATTAATCAGATATTGATTAATGCGTTAATGATTCTGATTATAATGATTACTAACTTAATTTTGATTCTACAATTGTTATTCCGCTGAATAATAATTTCCATTTATTGCCTTTTGTTTTTTGCGATATTTTTCAAAAGGGCTCAAAAGGTTACAAAAGTATTTCAAAAAGGGCTCAATGCATACTTGGTTACAAAAGTATTTCAATATGGCTCAATGCATACTTGGTTACAAAAAAAAAAGTATTTCAATATGGCTCAATGCATACTTGGTTACAAAAAAGTATTTCAATATGGCTCAATGCATACTTGGTTACAAAAAAAGTATTTCAATATGGCTCAATGCATACTTGGTTACAAAAAGTATTTCAATATGGCTCAATGCATACTTGGTTACAAAAAGTATTTCAATATGGTTCAATGCATACTTGGTTACAAAATATGGCTATGGTTTACAAAAAGTATTTCAATATGGCTCAATGCATACTTGGTTACAAAAAAGTATTTCAATATGGCTCAATGCATACTTGGTTACAAAAAGTATTTCAATATGGCTCAATGCATACTTGGTTACAAAAAAGTATTTCAATATGGCTCAATGCATACTTGGTTACAAAAAAAGTATTTCAATATGGCTCAATGCATACTTGGTTACAATAAAAAGTATTTCAATATGGCTCAATGCATACTTGGTTACAAAAGTATTTCAATATGGTTCAATGCATACTTGGTTACAAAAAGTATTTCAATATGGCTCAATGCATATTTGGTTGCAAGAATTGAAATCGGGATTTACATCTTCATTTTTCATTCATTTCAAAACATAAAAATAAAATGTTTTAAAAATATTATTCTGAATTTATACAAAAATTTTGTAAAGAATATTTTAAAAACTTTGAATTGTTGTTTAGATATTAGTGTTGTTCAATTTAACAAATGTTAAATTAAAAACGAAAATTTAGTTTGTAACTTGTTAGGACAGTTAACATAAGCTCAGGGAAATATTTTTTTAAAAAGAAATATCGTTTTAAATAGGCAATAAGTTACCTTTCAAATATTCCTCCCTGAAAATACAACTTCAAATTCCTTTTGATTGCCATTTGTATATCTAACGTTAGTGCATGAAAGAAAAAAAAATCTTTGCATCAAAATTCTAATAAACCAGCATAGAAATAAAAACAATATGTTGTACAAATGTATTTAATTACAATGTTTAAATCAAACATTGTTTTAAACAATGGTTTGTGAACAAACCAACCAAACCTCCAAAATAAACCAGTGCAGTGTCATAATGTAAAATTAATCCTTAAATTTTCAAGATCAATTATCAATGAAACAATTAATTATCAAGATCAATTATCAATGAAGCAATTAATTATCATCAATTATCAATGAAACAATTATCAATTAAACAATTATCAAGATCAATTATCAATTAAACAATTATCAAGATCAATTATCAATTAAACAATTATCAAGATCAATTATCAATTAAACAATTATCAGGATCAATTATCAATTATCAAGATAATCAATTATCAATATCAATGAAACAATTATCAATAATCAATGATAACAATTATCAATATCAATGAAACAATTCTCAATTATCAAGATCTATTATCAATGAAACAATTATCAATTATCAAGATAATCAATTATCAATATCAATGAAACAATTATCAATACCAATGAAACAATTATCAATTATCAAGATCTATTATCAATGAAACAATTATCAATTATCAAGATCTATTATCAATGAAACAATTATCCATTATCAAGATCTGTTATCAATGAAACAATTATCCATTATCAAGATCTATTATCAATGAAACAATTATCCATTATCAAGATCAATTATTAATGAAACAATTATCAATTATCAAGATCTATTATCAATGAAACAATTATCCATTATCAATGAAACAATTATCAATTATCAAGATCAATTATCAATGAAACAATTATCAATTATCAATGAAACAATTATCAATTATCAATGAAACAATTATCAATTATCAATGAAACAATTATCAATTATCAATGAAACAATTATCAATTATCAATATTAATGAAACAATTATCAATTATCAATATCAATGAAACAATTATCAATTATCAATATCAATGAAACAATTATCAATTATCAATATCAATGAAACAATTATCAATATCAATGAAACAATTATCAATATCAATGAAACAATTATCAATTATCAATATCAATGAAACAATTATTAATGAAATAAACATAAAAAATTAAATTCTAACATCCATATACAAATCACTATAAAGATATAAGCAATGATTTATTCAAATGAATTATTTATATTCAAAATAAACAAATTATTTTAGAATTCCTTTTTTTCTATAAAACGCTTTAAAAAAAAAAAAGAATGATTCAAACATCTAAATAATTAAATATTTAACAGTACTAAGAATATTTTAACACGGAATATTAATATTAATATACATAAATAAAAAAATTAATGTATATTGATAAAACATAATACATTGATCTTCCCAAAAAAAAAAAAAAATTTGACTCCGGATTTTCAGCAAAAATAAATTAATTTTTTTAATAAAGATAATGAATAAAAATCAACTATTTATTATCTTTCTTGAAAATACTATCGCAATGATTTTCAAATTAGCTGTATATAGACAATTTTAATTCTAATATTAATCTTTAGTTTTGTTTTCATAGACACAAAAACGAAATATAAGCTTTTCATTTATGAAAGTTTAAAATTTAGTAGTTCAATTGAATGCGAAGTCACTTACATTTCAGTATTAAAAAAAAAAAAAATAAAATAAAAAATAAATAATTTTTACAATAATATAAATCTGAACAAATTTCTAGTTCATAAAATTAATTATATTATTTTTAAACAAATCATACCCACATGCAAAAAACACTTGTTTTCATCATTTCAATTCATACTACCATTACTATTATTCGGAAATGTTATGAAAAAGATAGACAAAAAAAAAATATATTTGTAAAATTCGCCAAAGTTCGATAAGTATCGCCAATTGCACTCCCTTACTCAAATAATGAATGAACTCCTTTTATGCAGTAAAGGCTGGAATAATGAAAATCAACTGAAAGCAAAAAAAAAAAAAAAAAAAAAAAATTAGAATGATAATTTATATTTCAAATATATTTCAAAACATCCAAAATAAAATTGAAATTTTTGATGATAATTTTAAAGCAATTTTTAATAAATATTTTTTTTTATTTTTAAAATTCAAATTTTCCGAACTATAGTTAATTACGTATGTAAGTATTATGGTTAAATTAAAAACACGAATTTTCAATATTTATACCACAAAAAGTTCTATGTATCATTTTATTGTATTTTTAAATCACGTAGCAGTGAACTGATATTTGAAAAACGAAAGTAATTTTTTTTCCAAGTTTCACGTAGCAGCCCGATGGCCAAGTGGCTAGCGTTCTGACCTTTGGTATCAGAGGCTTCAGATTCGAATCCTGGCGGTGACATGGATGTTTGTGAGTGGTTCAGAATCCATGTTAAACTGTAGGTCTCTGACCAGTTTAGTATAAAGTTTGTAAAAAATGACCGTAGAGCGACAAACCAAATCTATAGTGGTACAACAACCCTACAGTGGGCTAAGATTGTTTCTCTACTGGCAAATTCCAAAACATGAGATGTTTTCTTTCTACGATGTAGGGTTGTCAGTAGAACTGTAGGTCCCGGTCTGGTCAAGATAACAAACCAAACCAACAAGTTTCACATAAGTTGCTTAAGCTGTATTGCAGGCATTACTTCCCTTAAAACCTATAATTCTTAAGCCAATCATTGAGAAAAATCAATATCTTGGCATCAAGCACAAAAAAGTAACCCTTTTTTTCGATCTCGTGTGAATACCAAATGCCAATGCAACCTATAAATACCTCTGTAAGTAGTATTCCAATCCAGATTTCAAATTCGATTCTTCCTTTCTGTAACGGGTGACTTTCGAATATTTCTACAATGTCCAATCAATTTGTGATTCCCTCCATGCTGTCCAATGACTGGTGGAAGGCATGGGACTATCCCGAGAGGATCATGGACCAGTTTTTTGGAATGGAAATAGGCGACAGCGATCTTCTGGCCCCCCTGAAATACCGTGGCTACATGATACAGCCACGAACCCAAGCCAGCATTGCCAAATCCGGGGAATCTGAGGTCAAGAACGACGACAAGAAGTTCCAGGTGTCCCTAAACGTGAAGCACTTCAAGCCCGAAGAACTGGAGGTCAAAGTGGAGGACAACTACATAGTCATCCATGGCAAACACGAAGAAAAAACCGCGGAGAATGACAGCTTCTGTTCCCGCGAGTTTATCCGACGGTATATGTTGCCCAAAGAATGCGACTCCGAGACGGTGACCTCTTCCATGATTTCCGAAGGAATCTTGACCATTTCTGCGCCTAAAAAGAATGTAGAACCACCTCCAGAAAAGGTACGGAAAGTTCCTATTGAAATGAGTGACGAATCGAAGACTAAACCAGTAGAGAACATTGAAACTTCAGGTTAAGTAATCTCATTATTAATGTCTGTTGAACAGTTATCAATTTAAACTAACGTTCCAAGTGTGTTAAATTCTATATTTTAAAGTTTTTGTAACTTTAAAGAATTCTCTATGTGTAAAGCCTCGAATTCAACTTTGAATGTGTAGCTAATAATTGTATTTGTGTTTTGATATTAAATAAAATTTGTTATTGCAAACTTGGATGTTTTTGAAAATTTTGCGATAAAAAACTCTTTTAATACGTATATTAAATTTCCAATCTGTAATATTTACTTGTGGGGAAATTTTTTCTTCAATATTCTGAACTTGAATAAAAGTAATCAAGTCAAATAGTTCTACAATAGTTTTTGCATAAATCCGAATTTTCTGGAGGGAGATGAATGGGTGGCACTTGCAAATCGAAAACGTAGCTAATATTCGCTTTTGGATTGGTTTGGGTTGTCGCTCTAGGGTCATTTTTAGCCCACTTTAGGCTAATTGCACCGCGGCCTACAGTGTAACGTGGATTATTAATGCTATACATAACTGTGTCTAGAGAAGAGTTGCCTCTTTTACAGTTTAGGAATGATGGTGAAAAGTCCAATTGGCCTTTATGACGCTCTATTATGTGATCGGGACCTACAGCTTAAAGTGGATTCCGAACCACTACAAACATCCATGGCACTGCTGAGATTCGAATTCAAAATCTGTGGTGCAGAGAGTTAGCCACTTAGTCATCAGCCCCCAGTGTAATGTGGATTCTGAGCCATTGACAAACATCCATGAACCCGCCAGGATTCAAAGCTGAAGCCTGTGGTACCAAAAGCCAGAGCGCTAGCCAATTGGCCATCAGGCCGCTTCGCCTTTTGAAGTCTTCGTTTTATGTCTAGAAATAAGGACTTCTATTATTTAGAAGAGTGAATAGCAACCATTTTTAAACGTTAAGGTATTCGCTGGTATTGCTTTAATAGTGACGTCCCTATTTTATCTTACAAAGGTAAGATAAACGTATTAATATCCAATTTCTGTTAATTTTCAAATCTTCTATAGTCAAATTCTCCATTTTCATAGAAAAAAAAAAATCTTGGTCATAAACTTTGAAAGTTGATGACGACAAGGCATGCATTTATTCTATTAATTATGCAAGGAATTTATTTCTATTTACGGTTAAAGTAATTTCTTCATTTAGCTAATTTGACCCCCAAGCCGCTGTTTTAAAGTGAAACTTTTTCAACCTTAAGTAGATGCCAATTGCATGTCTTTTATATTTATGAATTTTCATTGTTTATGACCAAACTTTTCCTACGAAGTGGGAGAATTTTACTATGGAAGATTTGAAAATTAACCGAAATCTGATGTAAATACGTACCACTGTAAGATAAAAATAGGGACGTAATTTTGCAAGCAATACCAGTGAATACCTTAAAGTTTAAAACACACGTTTGTAAACTTCATCTTCATTAGGCCGCCTGATAGCCAATTGTCTAGAGCTCTGGTCTGTGATGCTTCAGGTTCGAATCTTGACGATGTTTATTAGTGGTTCGGGATCCACGTTAAACTGTAGGTCTCGGTCTAATTATCCTGAAGTGCGCCCAAAATTACTGTAGAGCGACAAATCAAACGAAATTGTCATAAAAAATTCTTTCATATTAAAAAATAAAGAATCTCAAAACTTTGAATCTATGTTTATAACGATTGTTTTCCTTTGAAAATTGCCTGCTTCGAATTTTCTAATGCAAGGGAAGCCCTTATTAAAATTTCAGAATGAATTGGGAAATTTTAAAAATAGTGGAAGATCTTATTTTAATTATCTTATTGCCACTTGAAGGAAAATGGGTAGTTTCAATTGGAAAATAATAGTTTTAATGCATCTGGCAAACAATTGGACAATTGTCTTCGATGTCTTAAGGCAAGCGTTTCACCGACGATACTCGTTTAGCACTACCCAGGAGATACTTGCAGCTTGAAGATATGCTACGGACGCGGAGTAACAATACCCCCGCAACGCTTTACCACCCTATTAGACCGGAACCTGCGGCTTAAAGTGGAGTCCGAACCACTACAAACAGACATAGCACCACCGGGACTCGAACCCGAAACCTGTGGTATCGAAAGCCAGGGCGCTAGCTACTCGACCATTCAGGCCCTACGGAAAAACTAACAATCGGTTATATTAAACTCCACTTTTAATAATTGCAAAAAAAAAAAAAAAAAAAAAAAAAAAAAAATTTTTTTTTTTTTTTGTTTAACACAAAGTCTGTTGTCAAGATAGCTATACTGAAATCGCTGAATTTGTCATCGTAGTTGTCAATTTACTTGTATTAAAATATCGCACTATTGTACATGTATATATCGGCATATAAAGTGAAAAAAAAAAAAAAAAATTAAGTTAACTTGTTGAATCTAAACAAGTATTAGAATATCTACAAAAAAAAAAAAATGGCGTGACATAATAAAAATATTTTGGCCAACTTTTGAATATTCATTTATACAAAAAATTAGGTTGCATTTGGTTGGGGTAAAAAAATAAACAAGTGATGTTTTGTAAATAAGTCGAATAATCTTTTTTTCCATTCCTTGAATGTGACTTTAACTTTTTTTCATTATCATTCTAATTCGCTTTTTGCGAGTTAATGACTCTTGAGCGATCTTTTCCTATTCCAGCGAACACCTGCATTTTCTTCCACCAGATGGCTCTAGGCGGAAACGTTTTGATCACGTGGTCTCCGTCGACAAGTGAACAGCATCCAAACGATTTTCCATTCTTCTCACTGATTCATGGGTTCCAGAAAGATTCACGTGTTTATTCAGAGAGGTCTTTATGATTATTGTTTTTATTATTATTCACTGCTGATTTTTAAATGAGACAGCGATATAAAATGCAATAGACAAGATTATTCAGGGGCGATGTTCTATATCGGTGTGTGAATAACATTTAATTTAATCAGAATTTGTCATACCATAAGCATCATCCATATTGTTCATTTAAAATACTTTTGCCAGTTAACCATGATGATGATGAGTAAATTACTAACCAATTCAAATTCATTTTTTTCACTTCTGAGTAGGATTTTTCTCTAGGTAGCGATTGCATAATTGCTCTTTTATGTAATTTTATGTACTCTGATCTTTACTGATGGATTAAAAGAATATGTGAAATAAATTTAATGACTTTTTAATAAATTCTTATCTATAAAAACAGCTTTTGCATACTGAAATTAGGCTGTTTCAAATTATAAAAAAAAAAAGGAAGTTATAAAAACTTTAAAGATGCTTGCAAGCCATAAAAACCTTAATGTAGTATTTACACTCACTTAAAAGACATTCTAGTATTCTAAATTTTCTTACAAAAAAAAAAAATGTCCTATATATAAAAATATAAAATAAATTAATAAGTTTAAAAAAACACGCTTTTAGAGTTAATGAAACTAAAAAGTAAATAATAATTGTTAACATAAGAATAAAATGACTGACGAGAAAATGAATGTCACTGTTCTAAAAGCGTGGGGTGCTCGATATCAATCGGTATAATTTTTCACTTTCATTCCGAAATGCAGAGTTAGTTTAAAAATTAGCACCCCACACTTTTAGAACAGTGACATTCATTTTCTCGTCAGTCATTTTATTCTTATGTTAACAATTATTATTTACTTTTTAGTTTCATTAACTCTAAAAGCGTGTTTTTAAACTATTAATTTATTTTTTACTTTTTAGTTTGATTAACTCTAAAAGAGTGTTTTTTTAAACTATTAATTAATTTTTTACTTTTAGTTTGATTAACTCTACAAGCATGTTTTTTAGTGTTTTTAAACTATAATATTTAAATGAGGCCTCCGTACGGAGGACTGGAACTACAGTTCTCACAATAATTTAATTGTGAGTAAAACAAAAGCTAAATGCGAATATGTCGAGCCAGCCAGGATTCGAACAGGGAATCTCCTGGTCCGTAGTCAGGCGCGTTATGCGTTGTGCCGCTGTCCCACGTAGGTTTGAATGTCTTTACTGAATACTTTCATTCTACATGGCTTAAATTGCTCTTCATAAGTTAAAATAAAATCACTAATCCCGGCGATCCTAATCATAATGAGATAATAAGCTTATCAAAATATTTTAGTGTCGTCGGTCCTTTATAAGTCTACAACGTTTAAATTAAATCGGATCGCTTAAAGTAGGGCAAAATCGAGCCCAAAGAGTCAGTTACAAACAAACAAACAAACATACAGGGGAAACTAATAAAAGCGTATTAAAAAAATAACAATTTCAATTAACAAGTATCAAAGTATTATAGACAAAGAAAATCATACATTTTAAGCACAAAGATGCCATATTTGCAAAACATTAAATCTTTTTTTTCTGTGTATGTCTAATCCTCAGTGTCCTGCAGTGTGGGACGGACATCCCATAACATCCCTACTCGTGGAAGGAGGGAAAGGGGACAGTTTCTGTTGTAATGGAGTACACATAAGTAGAAATCTGACTTGGCTCCATGTCGCTGAAGAAGGAGGGCAGTGCCTTCCGGGAGGACTTTTAGTGGGAACTACCTCGTATTTAATTTTCGTGTGGGAGAAACCCACAAAACTCCTACAAGGTAGTCCGACTCACGAGGCAAGAGGCAGAACATCATAAACGCCATCGAGTCTCCTCGTTTCTTGAAACAGTGTATACAAAAAAAAATCTCTAGCCGTAATGTTCACCAGTGGCGCACGTTACCAGTGAGCCATAAATGGGGCATATTTTTTATAAGATCTTCTTTCTTTGTTGGCGGCGGATGGCCAAGTGGCTGGGGCTCTAACCTTTGGTGCAACAGGCTTCAGGTTCGAATCCTGTCGGTGGTATGACATTTGTTGGTGGCTGGAAACCCGTTTTAAAGTGTAGGTGGTCAAATATGCTAATCTTTGCAAAAGATGACCGTAGAGCTACAAACTAAATTCCTCGCAGTATTGACCTCCGTATAGAATTAAATAAAAAAGAATTTTATTGTTTCGGAAAAAAATATTTACAAAATGTATATTTTTAGTGATTTTTTTGCTTTCTATTTAATGGAAAAATATATTGTTTTTAAATGAGAGTTACAAAATCTGACTATTTCGTATTATTTAAGCATCAACTTCAAATGAACCTATTCATCTTTAAGCTAGAACCCACGAATACCTGTTACCATTAAGCAAAGTGTTATTTAAGCAACCGTGTGAATTAGTTCATCCTTCCTTTAGTATTATGTGGAATAGTTTGGACAACAATTAGTGTTTACGGATCCAAGAATTATGTTAATGCGCCATTAGCATCTTGAAATAACAAATGCTGTTTTCTAAAACACCACTGTTCCATTAATTGGCTAGACAATTTCAAGGCTTAAGTGACATAATTTTTTGGTTAACAACAAAGCAATTAAATTAATATTTCAAATTGATAAATAGTAGCTTCTGTCTTCAAATTGACAGGTGAGGCTTAAATACAGTCAAAACAAGTTGAAAGCTTGTCGACCTTTTTTGGAAGCTACGGTTACAGGGACTATTTGCTGTGGTTTTATTGAATAGGATAAAATGATTTCTTTATCACAACGACATGTTTATATCATTCGTCCCAATTTCAAAAAAAAAAAAAAAACAAAATCTGGTGTTTTGCATTACAATTTGATTGGAAAATATTCCACCCGTTTTACGTGATTGGCAGCATTTTAGCCCTGTTGGCGCAAATGTTGGCGGTATTTTTAAATTAACGCCATGTTGTTATGATTTTTTTTTTTTTTTTTCTATTTCGATTTGCATACGGGTTTAATGCATACGAGTTACAGTTGTATACGAGTTATATTCAATATTTATATAATTTTCTTAACGAATTTATAAATTTTTTTATAATAATATCTTTATCACAACAACGTGTTTATATCATTCGCCCCAATTTCAAATAAAATAATAAAACCAGGTGTTTCACATTACAGTGATTTGATTGGAAATTATTCCACTTTTTTACCTCTTACCTACATTATTGCTCTTTTGGCGATATGTTTATACTAACGACACGATTTTTTTTTTTTTATTTCGACTTATATACGGGTTTTCAGTTTTGGTTACATATTTTTGTAGAAAAAGCACATTCTCGGTTTATATTCAGAAATATTCGGTAAATTTCAAACTTATACCATTTCAAATAGCTATCTATAACAGTTGGTAAGATAAAATGTTGTTACTTATCTCATTTAGTAGTCATCTAGACCAGGGGTCTCCAAACTACTGCCCGCGGGTCAAATCCGGCCCGCCAGTGTCATCAATCCGGCCCGCGACATCGAATAGCTTATTGTTGCTGTAATAAGTCGGATAAAAAAACACAGAATGATAATAACTCGGTTTTATTGACTTGCTAGGTAAAGCTTAAAGACAAGCATAATACGCAGAAAACAACTAACAAATAATTGAATTGAATCCCATTAACATTATAAACTAGTGAACATCCCGCGGTTACCCTCGGTAGTTATGTTGGGGTAAGAAGCATCGCATATGTATGTATATCGCATATGAATGTATATATCCTGAATAAACATGTGATTTTTATCCTGAAAATCCCTCAGGAACGGAAAAGCTAAATTAACGCGAATGAAACCGCAGGGTAACCACTTGTAAAAAAATACTAATGAGATTTATGTAATTGTGATTTTTCACTGAAAATAATTTGTAGTTGTGGATCAGTTTCACTTGTACCAATTATTAAAAGAGATTGTAGTAATTGAATCAGCGAATTTAGCAAGCGTATGCTCGTTCAAAGCGCGTACTCGGCGATTGGTCTAGAAATTTTAGATAATGGCAGAAAAATTAAAACGCTTTTGGCCCTCGGTACTTACTGGAGTGAACAGTATGGCCCGAAGGCTGGAAAGTTTGGAGACCCTGATCTAGACCAAGCTCACGAACTTGTATGGACTCATGGTTGAAGGAAGGCGGGGGGGGCAGCATTTGTTGTGATGGAGCACCCGCAGGTAGAAGTCTGACTTAACTCCGTGACGCTCTTACAGTCATATAAGACCTGGGACCTACTGCTCAAAGTGGATTCCGAACTACTACAAACATCCATGGCATAGCTGGGATTCGAATAAGAACCCTCTGCTACCGAGCGCCAAACAGTCGGCCATTCAGGCCCAGATAAAACTGTGCACTGTTATTGTAACTATAAAAATTAAAATAGATCTCTTAGTCGCTATTCGCTTTCACGGTAATTTTAAATAAAATTAAAATTAAATAGATTTTATTTTATACATATTCATTTGCATTTAAATTAAAATCGTTATTTATTAAAGTTCATTTTTGTCATTCTATTAATTTTCATCTATAAATAAAAAAGAAATTCAATAAGAACAAAAATAATATTTCTTAACGAATTTTTATATTCAATATTTATGTATTTTTCTTAACGAATTTATAATTTTTTTATAATAATTTCTTTATCATAACAACATGCTTGTATCATTCGCCCCAATTTCAAATAAAAAAATTAAAAAATCTGGTGTTTTGCATTACAATGATTTGATTGGAAAATATTCCACCCGTTTACCAACTTGGCAACATTTTCGCTCTTTTGGCGATATGTTTAACCTAATGCCATGAATTTTTTTTTTTTTTATTTCGGCTTATAGACGGGTTTTGAGCTATGGTTACCTGTGAAGAAAAAGCACACTCTCAGCTTATAATCGGAAATATGCGGTCAATTTCAAACTTATACTATTTTAATTAACTATCAAACAAATTTCAGAACGATAAAATTGCGTATTGTTTATTTTAATCATAAAAATTAACATAGGTCTCCTAGCCGCTCTTCATTTTCTCCTAACTTCAAAAAAAAATTTTAATTAAACTAGCAGAACCCGGTATACGTTGTCCTACCAAAGAAATGCATTGTAGAAAATTACATATCATGAATATATTCTCCAAGTTCCAATATATGTGCATAATAATTTTCATGGATGTCATTTGAACGGTCTATAAGATGAAATGCTGCAACACCATCTGGTGGCAAGTAATAACAATGTGGATAGAGTGAACCTATTTTCATACTCGAATACATATTATTACCCATTTTCATAGCGATTGGTTGAACAGTATAGAAGTTGATCTGATCAGCACCATCTGGTGTCGACTTACACCAAAGGGGATAGCATAAAAATATTATCCATGTTTTGTCAAACACACACAAAATTTCATCAAAATCGGTCAAGTCGTTTAGGAGTTCAGTGACAAACACATGCACAGAAGAACCCGATTGCAGCGGCACCTACCGGTCCAATTGTAAATCTAATCCATCCAGAGACCCCCTAAAACAACACACACAAAAAAAAATTTCATCAAAATCGGTCCAGCCGTTTAGGAGGGGTTCAGTCACAAACACACGTACAGAAATATTATATTAGAAAAGAACCACTCATCACAATGAGTTCAGATATGAACTGAAGATGCTTGAAGAAGGGAAACGATATTTCATTAAAAAAAAAAAACTCAGAAAAAGTTCTACCGATTTTTCCATATAATGGGGTATGGACCTTGCCATGGTGCCACTCACAATGTCACAACTATTGAATGACTTGGAAGTCATTTTTTCCGTCAAAAAACCCAAACAATCAAGCGAACACTACAGTGGGCTTAATGTGCAACTCATGCCAAATACATTGTCATTCCGATTCAAAATATCACTGGTAGCCGAATTTACTTACTTTATGCCGCTTACAGCGCCATCTATTAATACACTTTGGAACATTTTTTTTTTTTTTTTTTTTTGATGCCGTACGATTTCGCCATTTTTCAAGTATCTTCAGTTCAAATCTGAAGTTATTATGACGAGTGTTTTTTTTTTTTACAGCATTTTGAAAATGGGACTTTAATTATAATCACCCTGTATATAAATATAAAATTTATTTCATTAACATCTTAATTTATTAACGTTCTTTTTGCCATTCTATTAATTTTAATCTATAAATAAAAAAAAATCATATTTTGTGTGTTGCTTAATCATGAACGTCATTCATACAAATTTTCCTTTGCCAGAAATTTAAGCCTAATCTCACGCACTATAAATAAAGACGTATCTGATTTCAATGTTTAGAAAAACAGTTCGAAAAGAACTTGAAAAATATGCGATAAAACCGGGAGAAATGCTTTCTGGAAAGACTGGATCAATTATCATCGATTCAATTTTATCGATATTGTTTAAATGGGATGGTTATACTCTGACGGACTGTTATTGAAAAAAAGGAAACAAATCATCAGTTATCGCCGTCATAAAATGGAAAGAGCAAGATTTATACATATTTAGAAATTGAATGAAATCGTAACACTTAAAGAGCTGAAACAGCAGCAGAAATGCCCGGTTGCAATTTATTTTCAAGTGACGGCACTGAAAAGATTATCGCTTCTTACTTCTCCCGAAAATATGATCTTTCATTTTCATGATGAAAGCTCAGAACCCGCGTTTGTAAATATGTCATCGATGATGATAATGGGTTAACATTTCAGATTCCATAATCTGTGCAATAAAAAATAAATGCGTGTGATTTTTGTAAATAAGCATATTGGAACTCAAAAATATGTCGCTACTTAATATTAATTTTTTATTCAATTCTTTCCTTTCTATTAGCTCACACTCTCCCTATATACACTGAATGACAAAAGTCATTAGCAATATCAAATTTTCAATGGCAGTAGCATCGCGTAGAACAGGTATAAATGCGCACTTTTTGCAGAGCTTTCATTTCTGTTCAAGTTATTCATGTGAAGAGGTTTTGACGTGATGATGACCGCACGACGGGAATTAACAGACTTTGAACGCGGAATGGAGCTAGACGCATGGGTCATGCCATTTCGGAAATCGTTAGGAATTCAACATTCCCAGATCCACTATCAAGAGTGTGCCGAGAGTTTTTCAGGCATAACATCCCACCATGGACAGCGCAGTTAATTACCGCCTTTAACGACCGAGACCGGCGACGTCTGTAAAAATTTAACAGACAAGCAACTTTTTTCAATTAACAGCAGAAATCAATGTGGGACGTACAAGGAACTTGTCTGTTAGAACTTGCGGAGAAATTTGGCTTTCTTGGGCTATTCCAGCAGAAGACCTTTCGAGCATATTGACAGAACGACATCGCTTGCAGCGACTCTCGTGGGCATGTGAGATTGGTCCTAGATGAATGGAAAACCGTGGCCTGGTCCGATGAACGACTTGAAAAGCTGATGGTAAATCGAGAATGGCGCTGAAACGAAGCCATGGACCCAAACTATCAAAGGACTGTTCAAGCTAATGGTGTGGGCTGTTTTCATGGCATGGACTTGGTCCTCTGGTGCGACTGGACCGAAATTGACTGGAAATGCTTATGTTCAGCTACTTGGAGATCACTTGCAGCCATTCATGGACTTCATGTACCCAAACAACGATGGGATTTTATGGATGACAATGCGCCATGTCACCGGGCCACAACTGTTCGCGATTGGTTTGAAGAACATTCTTTCCAACGAATGATCAAACCACCTAGATCGCCCGACATGAATCCCATCGAGCATTTATGGGGCATCATCGAGAGGTCTGTTTGCCCAAAATCCTGCACCATCAAAGCTTTCACAATTATGGACGTCTATCGAGACAGCATGGCTCAATATTCCTGCAGAAGACTTCCAACGACTTGTTGAGTCCATGCCACGTCGAGTTGCTGCACTTCGCCGGGCGAAAGGAGGGCCGACACGATATTAAGAGGTATCCCATGACTTTTGTCACTTCAGTGTATATCTTGTTCAAATTTTCAATCGTTCCTGAAACACTTTTTATTCATCCACTCAAGTTCGAATACATTTTTTTTTTGAACTTGTAGTGGATGACACTGGATGTTAATACAGTTTTTCAATTATCAATTAATTTATTAATTAAATTTAATTAATTAATTTTAGTTTTTTTTTTTTAGATTTAAATTGCATATATCTACCAATAGATGGCGCCAGATAAACTTAAATAAATGAATGAAAATTATTTATAAAGGACTTTCTGCAATTGAGTGAAAATAAATAGAAGGAATTTACTTTAAAAATTTTTTTTTTATATTACTTGTTAATATTATTTTCCAAAACAAACTCTGGAAAAAAAGAGTTCTTTAATATTCTTTTCCCAACAAATTTTTTATTGGTTAAAATATCAGAGGGCATCATGTTAAGTATGTAAGTCACTTGCCATCACTTCATGGTTATTTACTATTTACGTAAGGACATTTACCAACACTTCAGGGCTATTTACTGTTTACTTAATGACATTTACTATCAGACCGGAAGATATGTAATAGATTCCGCCTTACCCGGAAGATATGTATTGAAATAGATTCCGCCTAGAGAAATAACAAAGAATCTGCATCCACATTCTGGCACTATAATTTAGAACGAACAGCTCAAAGTGCTGCTCTGAGGGCTTACAGCATTCTCTTAGATGTCAGCAAAAGGAATATAGGATCGTGATGGTGCCTGGAATGTTTTCGATTGGCATCGCACATTGGGTTTCGAACTCTTAATTACAGACATTATTCGCCAGGTAGTACTGGATTTTTCAGCTGGAAATTAAAGTTCATATAGAAGTTTCACGGAAGTTCATATGGAAGTTTATATAATTTGTAATTCTATGGATTGAAGTAATTAAACTTCACTGCAGTTTGCATTATTAATATTATTTATGTGATTATTAAAACCTGTTCATCAAAGAATGGCAAATTTAACTTTTATATTATACTAATTAAGATGGCTTTAATGATGAGAATTTACTTATGCGGTAACATTCCCAGAACCGCGATGCCACGTAAATGAATGAGTTGTTCGTTAAAGTTCATTAACTATGGTTAAAAACAGTTGTTCGATTTGTGGTCCACGAGCTGTGATGCAAACCTCACTTCTCCAACACATTGAATTCTGAATACTCTGGAATATTCGGGGCATGTCTCTAGCATTTCCAAAAGCCACTAGGAAAAAAGGTAGACATCCGTTTTAAAAGAGGGAAAGGACGAATCGATTACTTTTTAAGGGGTTCTACGATGCAAAAGCTGAGGTTTCATAATTATTAAGGAATTCTTTTACATTTATTTTTTTCTTTTGATACTTAAAATTTTAATTGCTATAAAATTATTTTTATTGTAATTAAAATGTCACTGAAGTTATCTTTATTTCTTACTGAATACTATAATTGAATCCATCTGATTTGGCAGGTTGCCAATTTTCCACATTGTGCATGGTAGGGCTATAGGCAATTCCTCGATGGTGCTATATACCAGTGTCTTGATATGCCCTCAGAAGAATTAATCAAATCCGGCGATCGAATTGCCCAATCCCCGGATTACCATGCTTGATGCACTATTGGCCAAAATACAACATCTAACTGGTTGCGAGGCGTGTAAAGAGTTTGTAGCATTATTGGATACATTCCTCACACGAGCGAATCGCTCATTATATTTCGCAAAACAGTATGTTCCATCCTACTGCCGAAGCTTCAATGCGTGAAATGAAGAGCCATTGTCTTTCGTTTCTTCTCCTTACACCTCATCCCACGTACCTAAGGTTATGTGGCCCACCATCAGCTAAAACGGTGAGGTTGGAGCAGCAGTAGGCATCATGTGTGCCATGAACAGCCCACCCGTATGTTGAGGAACTGAAGTGGCTTCAAGGAGACTTTTATATATACCGCGATAGATAGACTTATACCGCGGTCTTGGTATACGAGAAACCTTAGAAACAGCCATCTGACTATCCATGCGAGATTCCTTGAATTGTCAAAATAACCATCGAGTCTGAAAGCAGCGACTACAGCAACTCCGCCAGTGGATTCGAACATCAGCCTTCATGCACGCGATGAGTCGGACAATGAGGAGCGTGTACTAGAACGCTCTAAACTCTCATACCCATGCAACGCCACCTACTCCGTCAAGAAATCATTTCCGACCCAGTATTGCAGACTAGTTTCGAATCTTCTATTTCTGCACTAAGCATTCTAGAAATTTATAATTCTGGGGCTGAAACAAAATATGTAATGTTGTCTAAGTGCAAAACAATCTCATTGAAGAAACCATTACAAGGAGCATTAGCTGCGCCCAGACGAGAGACGAGTCTATCTCGCGAACCTATTATATTTGACAGAACCCTCCGAGAGAATCATGTATCGCGATCTAGTTCTGATCAGAGTCGGCTTTTTCAGCACATCAAATGTATTCTCACGGATCCCATTTATGACCAGCTATTACTGACAGCCAGATATAACGTGAGGTTGTTTTTTGCATTCAAAATGAGACACGGGAGCAAGATCGTCTCGGGGTTGACTCTACTCGAGTCTTACACCCTTGTAGACACCGCTTTCAATTGAGAATGTAAATAGATAAATGTATAACTTTTTTCTCTTACAACCTTTTCCTATCGTTACAGTACACATGAGCTCCACTTGCCAGTATCTTTTGTTTACACTTACTAGCTTTTTTTCAGATCAACAACATGGCTGTGTGATAATATCGTTTAAAAATATTTAAAAAAGCAAGGAGAAACAACATCTGTATCAGTTTTTTATGAGATGCTAACGGATTAACTGCGTTTTATCTTTGTATAGGAATCCCGATTGATATAAACTACGTTTTAATTCGTCATTCATATATCGAGTTTTCTGTTCTAATAAAAGTATTATTTTAATCTATTGTAACGGGGTCTCATCTTTTGATCGGTAACCATGCACACCTTTTGATCGATAATTTCATCTTCTGATCAGTAGTTTCGATTTTTTTCGATCGATATCCTATTATCGTCTGATTGGAAGCCTTTAATCTTTGATCGATAGCGCCTGCACCTTTTTTATTGGTAATGTTTTCTGATCATTTCTGATCGGCAGCCTTTTATGCTCTGAAGGATAATTTTATTTTCTGATCGGTAATCTTTAATCTTCTGATCGGCAGCCTTTTATACTCTGAAGGGTAATTTTATTTTCTGATCGGTAATCTTTAATCTTCTGATCGGTAGCCTTTTATACTCTGATGGGTAATTTTATTTTCTGATCGGTACTATTTAATCTTTTGATTGGTAGCCATGCAACTTTTGATCTGTAATATCTTCTTATCAGTAGCATAAGTTTTCTTATTGGTAGCCTTTTATTTTCTGATGGGTAATTTTATTTTCTGGTCGGTAGGTTTTTATCTACAGATCAGAAAATTTGAAAATAAAATCATTTTGAACAGAATTTCATCTTTTGATAGGTAGCCATGCAACTTTTGATTGGTAATGTCAAGAGATGTCGGTTTGTAGCGTAAGTTTTCTGATTGATAACCTTTTATTCTCTGATGAGTAATTTTTTTTTTTTTGGTCGGTAGCCTTTTAACTACCGAAAAATTAAAAAAATTTTTATTTAAATAATTTTGAATAGACTTCCATCTTCTCATAGGTAGCCTTGTATCTTTTGATCGGTAATTTCATTTTCTCATAGGTAGCTTTTCATTTACTGATGAGTAGCCTTACACCAATGAATCTCATGTTTCATTGATGTATGCAACAGCTTACTGACAAGCGAAGAAGGAAGGATGTTGCCTTGCGGGAGGACTTTTCTGATAACTGCCCTAAATTGTGTATGTCCCATGGAAGGAGTTGCTACTAGCTAATCTGACGAAAATCGTGACATATATTGTCCCAACTGCTATCCTTACTACTCTTTTCTGAAAGCGGTGATCAAACACCACTAGTGGATTCAAATACTAGCCCTCCTGCCTGCTAGCAAAGTACTGATTTGGTTTGGTTTGTCGCTCTGGTCATTTTTTGCACACTTCAGGTTAATTAGACCGAGATCTACATTTTAAAGTGGATTCCGAACCATTAACAAGCATCCATGCCACCCACGGCCAGGATTCGAACCTGAAGCCTGTGGTACCAAAACCTATGTACTAGGCAAGGAGTCACGCTATACCGTATTATTTCACTTATAATTTACCAGTTGGAAAGAAAGACTTAAGAAAAAAAAATTATGTAAATTTGTACAGACATCTGGAAAGCATTGAAACAACCTGTGAATAAACTTTGATTTCAAGAATTGAATAAAAAGGCAATTTGGCTATTTTTTTTTTTTCTCAATGGAAATATCTATTTTGGGAGTTTTATTTCTTCACGCGATAACGCCGGCGGGTTTCCAGTAGAATTCTACAGTGCATTTTGAAAGGATTACTCCGAATTAAAGGAAGCGAGCTGACGTAAGTAATGCAATTCAAACGCGATGATCCCGTTGAAAGTCGG
This sequence comes from Caerostris extrusa, assembly GCA_021605095.1. Lineage (NCBI taxonomy): Eukaryota > Metazoa > Arthropoda > Arachnida > Araneae > Araneidae > Caerostris > Caerostris extrusa. The sequence continues at coordinate 25,513 of BPLR01017462.1, forward strand.
CAATCACTGGAAGGAAATTGGCGACCATTTTTCAGATTGGCTGTGAAAGCAATTTCCGGTGGAAATTCGGCGCGTGCTTGGCGTCATTTGTTAAATCCACCTCAACAGAGAGAGAGAGTCGGTTCCGCAGATATATCCAATGATTTAATAAAAAAAAAATGTACACCATTGAAATAAATGAAAAAGTTACGAAAAGTTTCTTAAAACATGCTCTAAATCGATTTTTTGCTTATTTTAAGGAGAAAAAAAAAAAGAGAACATTTTTGTCCACTTTGTAACCTAGTATTTATGTGCTTAGTTATTATGCAAGAGGACACAAAATATAATTCATTGGCGTTGCAGTCACTGTTTAGTAGGACAAGGCGACTCGATAGTGTTCGACAGTTAATGCAAGCGTTTCGTGTTGATAATCAGGCTATCCGGTGAGAGTTTTCCTTAATGACTCGCAGTACAAGATTGTAACTGTTAAATGTCAACCAGTCCGACTCGGGGTTCAGTGGCAACGTGTGTCGGTGGTGAGCATTTTGTCGGAGATTCAATCCGCTAACGTCTTTGTTGTAGACACTGTTTCAAAACACGAAGAGACTCGATGGTGTTGGTGATGTTCATCATTTGGCCTCGTGAGTCGGACAACCTGTTGGGAGTTTTCCGGGTTTTCTCCCATATGATATGCATATGCTAGTTCCCCTTAAAAATCCTCCCAGAAGGCACTGCCCTCTTTCTACAGCCGCTCGGAACAAAGTCAGACTTCTACCTACGGGTGCTCCATCACATTAGAAGCTGCTTCATTCCCCTTTCCCTATTTCTTTGAGTTTTGGGTTTTGGAGTCTACCAAGTGCGATAAAAAAATAACAACAAATGTCAAACAGCGGGGTAATGACATCCAATTCATGACCCAGTGGAATGTTCGTTTTATACGTAACATTGTTGTGATTGCTGTTGTTGTGTCTGATCCTCAGCGTCCGGCAGCGCAGGACAGACATCCCATGGGTAGTCTACTCATGGATGGAGAGAAAGGTACAGATTCTATTGTGATGGAGCACCCGTAAGTAGAAGTCTGACTTGGCTCCGAGTGGCTGTAGAAGGAGGGCAGTGCCTTCCGGGAAGATCTTTAGAGGGAACTATCCAGCATTCGCGTATCGTATGGGAGAAAGCCGACAACTCTCACCAACAAATTCACCCACGAGGTAAGATGCTGAACATCCTATAAGCAATCGAGTCACCCTATTTGTAAAACAGTGTATACAACAATGTTGCCCTGCAATGTAAAGCCCCTAACCGAAAAAAAAAAACGTTATGTATCTATATAAAATTCATCTTTTTATTAAAAATTAATTAAAACTACACAATGAGGAAAATAAATTAATGGGATATCACGTATCCAATCCTTAATTTGCTTTTATTATATTATATTTATTTATATACACATAAAAAAGAAGCGAAATCAATCGGTGGTTATCAAAACAATTTTTTATTCCATTGAACGGTTCAATAATTTTCGAGGGATTTTTTCATTCCATTCAAAGGTTCAATAATGTTCGAGGTTTTTCCTTTCCATTTAAAGATTTAGTGATTTTCAAGGTTTTTTCCTTTCCATTCAAAGATTCAATAATTTTCGAGGTATTCTTTATTCCAATCGAACGTTCAATAATTTTCGAAATTTTTTTATTCCATTCAAAGGTTTAATAATTTTCTAGATTCTTTTATTCCATTCAAATGTATAGTAACTTTCTAGGATTTTTTATTCTATTCAAAGTTCAATAATTTTCGAGGTTCTTTTATTCCATTCAAAAGTTCAATAATTTACGAGATTTTTTCATTCCATTCAAAAGGACAATATTTTTCGAGGCCTTTTCATTCCATTCATAGGTTCAGTAATTTTCGAGATTTTTGTGTACGGCCCGTAGCCTTTAAGAACTCTCTCAACATACTCGAATGAACCTCAACGTGCCACATTGTGCAACGACAACCAATGACATCTGCAATTGAGTTTCCTCACAACAGAAGCGGTGGATCCCCCTGCTGTTGTTCCTTATCGTCCACATGAACACGAGCGGGAAATCTGGCTGCCTGCCAGTTGGCAGAGGTGAACCGAGCCGGTGCGAGGAACTCTCCGCACAAGAACTGTCAATATTCCTCAGCCTTGCCCGCAGCCAGCCTAGCAACACAGCGCCGAATGGAATTAAAGCCTTATTTATAAACATTCCCAGAAATCTCGGAATAAATATTTCCGAATACGAAAACACATTGCGGTAAACTGTAAATATGCTCATCTGTCTCGGGAATCGTAAAAGATCGTCGGATTGATACATGTTGTTCTCTTCCAACCCTCGACTGGTGTTTACCGCTTTTTACAAGCGGATTGATTGAATTGCCTTTCGTAAACAAGGTCCTTTAGCGCATTGGTGACTCCATTTGACTCTTGACTGAAGTTTCCGTGTCACTGATTGCTTGCGCTGGGTGTAATTTTAGTGTGCTTTTGTTGATAAAATCATTGGCCCTAATAAATGGAAATTTTTTTTTAATGTACAACTGTGCCCAAAAAGTAAGACCAATTATTTGTTTTTTTTTTTAATCTTTATTCTTCGAAATTTATTTCATCGCCTTCAAAGTCATCCCCTCCGGACACAATGCACTTATGCCAACTTTTTTTCCAATCCTCAAGGCATGCTAAAAACTCATCGACAGGGATGGCCTTCAAAGCGCGCAACGATTCACGTTGAATCTTTTCAATCGACTCAAAACGATGTCCCCGGAGGGGTCTTTGTGTTTAAGGAATACCCAGAAGTCGCAAGTTAGGAATACGGCGGCTGTGGAAAGATATGGGTTTCATTTTTGGCGAAAAAGTCACGAAGAATCAATGCAGTGTGAGCTGGAACATTCAGTGTTTTCGGTACCAATCGAGATTTGACACGTTTGATGCCCAAAATAGAATGGACCGATCCTTTTGAAATTACAACATCAGCAGCAAGATCTCTAATTGTAAATCGACATTTTGCAAGCACCAAATCTTTAATTTTTTTTGGACGTGAGCTTCGTCGTTTGAAGTTGAGGGTTGACCAAAAGACTCTTCATCTTCAACGCATTCTCTGCCTTCTTTGAACTGTTTATACCACTTGTAAACATTTCTTTCCGATACAGGAATGCTCACCGAATGCCTTCTCCAACATTCTATACGTTTCCGCAAATAACATTAAACGCAAGTTCTTTGCTCAATTAATTCAGACATTTCAAAAATCGACTGAATCAGTTTTAGCGTCTCACAAAACCATGAGTAATTCAAACACTAATGAATATTTTGACATCAAATTTCACACGGATGTCAAGGACAGTGCCAGCAACTTAAAAAAGAAAAGAAAATTGAAATTCCATAAGCCCCGGGAATTTTAAATTGAAAATTGGTCTTACTTTTTTGGACACAATAGTACTACTAAAATCTCTACTATGTATACTCTATCTATTTACTATTAAAATCTCTGTATATTCTATCTATCTACTATTAAAATCTCAACTACACTCATGTTCATAAATTAAGGATAATTCAGAATCACACAGAAATTGAATTCTAAAATAAAAATTTCACCTGTAGAATTATCACACACATCTTGAAGAAGAATATGCAAATTACAGGAAACCACCAAATGGCGCCGGTAGTACATCACAATGACGAGAGTGTAAGAGAGAGGTATATAAGGAATGGTAGCAAAGAAGTAAAATTGCTTACAAGCGCTTTAAAAGCCTTTCAGTGCAATAACCGCATAGTTATGGCACAAAGGAAGCATTTGGATGATTTTTTTTACGTGGTAGAATTATCGGACGACTGAAATGTGGATGTACCCAGCTGGAAGTATCCGAGGAACTTGGAATCGCCCAGAGTGTCATCCCCAGGCTTTGGCAACGATTCCAGGATGATAGTAATGTGAGTAGATGTTACAGCACAGGTCGCCCCCGAGTTACAACGCCGAATGAGGACCGGTATTTAGAAGTTACTGCCAAAAGAAACAGACGAGCAAAGCATCAGACCTGTCTCGTCAGCTCTCTTCAGCTAAAGGTACGACAGTTTCAAGGCAGATCGTGTACAGACGCTTAGGGCACATTGGTCTATATGCTCGTAGGCCTGTCAGATGTGTTCCACTTACCGCAACTCACTGTCGCCTGCGATTAACCTGGAGTAGAGAGCATGCATTTTGGACACCGCAACAGTGGTCTTGTGTGATGTTTTCCGGCGAGTCCAGGTTTAGTTTGCAGTCTGTTTCTCGCCGGACTTTCATATAGAGAGAGTGCCAGGTACCCGTACCACCAAGAGAACACCATTGAACGACACCGTTACGGTGGTGCAGGATGGCTCGTTTGGAGAGGAATTATTCTTGGTTCCAGAACTGACCTGCATGTTCAGAGTGTAACGATGACAGGTCACGTCTATCGGGATGTCATTCTGGAACAACATGTACGTTTGTTTCGGGGCGCCATGTGTGCTGAATTTGTGTTTATGGATGACAACGCCCGTCCTCACCGTGCAAACATTGTAGACGAATGCCTTCAATTGGAGGATATCACCCGTATGGATTGGCCAGCATACTCACCGGACTTGAATCCAATAGAGCATGTGTGGGAATGTGCTTGGCCGACGAATTGCAGCCCGTCAACCCCCTCCCACCTGTCAGCCGGAACTTCGGAGGGCATTGCTTGATGAGTGGTGTAATATTCCCCAAGATCAGATTGATAATTTGATACTCAGCACGCCTAGGCATTGTAAGGCCTGTATTGCATCGTCCGGGAGACATACTCCATATTAACCATCATACTGACCATGTTATACTGTTTTTTGTAAATAGGTTCTTTTTGAAATTTCCTTCAGGGAGTAAAAAATCGCAATTTTTATTAATTATGTCAAACATATAGCATCTTTTTTGCTCTTTACCTTTTGTTTAATAAATAGACTTTACAAATAAGTCAAATTTGTTTTGTTTCTGTCTCTTTCTTTGCCTGAACTTCATTATGCTTAATTTACGGACATGAGTGTATGTATACTCTATTTATCTACTATTAAAATCTACTACTATCTACTTCTAATTGACCTATTCAAATTTCTTAAAATCACTCATTCAAATAAGTCATTCTCCAACTGACCAATCCATATTTCTTCAAATGATTCCTCCAAATTTCTTAAAACGATCCATCGAAATTTCTTCAACTAACCAGTCCAAATCTTTTCAATTGATCAATCCAAATCTCTACAAATGATTCAACCAATTTCTTTAACTCACGCCAAATCTTTTCAAATGGCCATTCCAAATCTTTTCATATGATCCTACCAAATATCTTCAACTGATCAATCCAATTCTTATCAAATGACAAATCCAAATCTTTTCAATTTACCAACCCAAATTTCTATAAATGACCTATCCTAATCTCTTCAACTGGTTAATCCAAATCCTTTCAATTTACCAATTCAAATCTCTTCCAATGATTCATCCAAATTTCTTAAAACGACCCATCCAAATTTCTTCAACCCACTCCAAATCTTTTCAACTGATCATTTCAAATCTTTTCAAATGGCCATTCCAAATCTTTTCAAATGGCCATTCCAAATCTTTTCAAATGGCCATTCCAAATCTTTTCATATGATCCTACCAAATATCTTCAACTGATCAATCCAATTCTTATCAAATGACAAATCCAAATCTTTTCAATTTACCAACCCAAATTTCTATAAATGACCTATCCTAATCTCTTCAACTGATTAATCCAAATCCTTTCAATTTACCAATTCAAATCTCTTCCAATGATTCATCCAAATTTCTTAAAACGACCCATCCAAATTTCTTCAACCCACTCCAAATCTTTTCAAATGATCATTTCAAATCTTTTCATATGATCCAATCCTAATCTCTTCATATGATCCAATCCTAATCTCTTCAACTGATTAATCCAAATATTTTCAAATGATCAATACAATATCTTCGATTAATAGTTGCAGTTTCTAAACGTTTGATTCAGGTGTGTTCTTTTAGTTTACTTGAGCCTTCTACAAACAAAAACAAAAAAAAAAAGGATTTTTCTAAAAAATTAGAAATTCCTTTGATTTTAATTGTCTCTGATTGAAAAAAAAAACATTTAATTAATAATTAATTAACATTCATTTAATATAAATTGTTTAATTTTTATTGTTGAAAATAATATTAAATAATTAATTAGCATAAAAATAAAAGTTTAACATAAAAATTATTTTTAGTACAATCGAAAAACGATTTATCAAAAATTAAAAGTAATAATAATTCTTAATATTTTCAATATTACTGTTATTATTATTTTTATTTATTTATTTATAATTTTGTAATGTTTATCCATGATGAATCTCACCCAGATTTATACGATTGTTGTATGACGAATCAGAACTGGAAATGAAGATTTAAAAAAAAAAAAAAATTAATATTCAATTAACTAATTTTATTTAATATGAATTATTTAATTTTTATTCTTAAAAATAATATTAACTAATTTATATAAAATTAAAAGTTTAATATAAAAAAATAATTTTAGTACAAGCGAACAAACAATTTGTCAAAAATAAAAATAATAAACTATTAAAAAAATAGTTAATTAATTTTTATTTAATGTAAATTATTTAATTTTTATTGTTAAAAAATAATATTAGTTAATTAAATAATATAAACTTAAAAATTTAACATTAAATACTAATTTTAATGCAATCCCAAAGACAATTTCTCAAAAATTAAAAATAATAAATAACTATTGATATTTTCAATCTTTTATTATTGTTATTTTTATTATTATTATTTATTTTGTACTCTTTATCCACGATGATTGTGGTATGACGAATCAGAACTGGAAATCAAGATTTAGAAATGAAGAATTTAATTCAAAAATTAATAATTACTTAACTAATTTTATTTAATATAAATTATTTCATTTTTATTATTAAAAAATAATATTAATTATTTTGCTAATGTAAAATTAAAAGTTTGACATAAAAAATTTTTTTGTACAATCTTAAAACAATTTGTCACAAATTAAAAAAAAATAAATGTTACTATTTTCAATCGCTTTTTATTGTTATTATTATTTATTATTTTGTATTATATTTAATTAATTTATATAAAATAAAAAATTTAACATAATAATTTACTCAAGTACAACCGAAAAAACAATTTGTTAAAAAATAAAAATAATTGATTGTTAATATTTTCAATTATTTCTTCTTAATATTATTATTTATTTATCATTTTATATGGTTTATCCATAATAATCTCACTGAGAATTTACGATTGTTGTGTGACGAATCAGAATTAAAAATCAAAATTTAAAAAAGAAGAATTTAACATAAAAATTAATAATTAATTATTTAATTTTTATTATTAAAAAATATTATTAATTAGTTAATTAATATAAAATTGAAAGTTTAGTATAACAAATTAATTTTAATGCAATAAAAAAAAAAAACAATTTGTCAAAAAATAAAAAAAATAATTGTTAATATTTTCAATATTTTATTATTGTTATTATTATTGTTATTTTTTAATTTGCACTGTTTATCCACAATGAATCTCACCGAAAATTATACGATTATAGTATGACAAATCACAACTGAAAACAAAACAAAATTTGTCCCAAAAATGCATTGTAATTTCTTTTGATAAGTCTGTCATAGAGTCTTATTAGTATATAACGGCATTTTTTTTCTTATTATCATAAGCAATTGATCACCCATACTCCAAAGTATTGTAAATGCATTGATTTTAAGGGCCTTGTTTTCCATGCATGTGCTATAAATTTATGACGAAAACTGTACTCAAATAAATGCTTATAAATTGTCCCTATGTCAAATATATATTGAGAAACGTATTTTTCACTCTCTACACATTTTGTTATACATGGTTTATACAAAAATCACGTTTCATGCCTGCTGTATTCTTAAAAAAGTCATGTCTTGATCCTGTCAGTGACTGATAAAAATTCATAGATTTTAATTTTGATAACGGCGAATAATTGTCACCGTACTGCTATAGAATGTTTATAAATTTTACTATTTCAATTTTTTTTTCAATTTTAAAATATATTTTTTATGTAGGCATAAGTTTATTTTTTTCTGAAATAGAAAAAATATGAAATCTAAATTTATAATAAAAAAAAATTTATCTAAATTTATATAAATTTCTTTTAAATTTTATTTTTCAATTTTAAAATATATTTTTTATGTATTAAAAATATGAAATCTAAATTTATAATAAAAAAAAAAAATTATCTAAATTTCTTGTGAATTTTATTATTTCAATTTTTTTTTTCAATTTTAAAATATATATTTTATGTATTAAAAATATGAAAACTAAATTTATAATAAAAAAAAAAATTTATCTAAATTTATATAAATTTCTTTTAAATTTTATTTTTTCAATTTTAAAAATATATTTTTTATGTATTAAAAATATGAAATCTAAATTTATAATAAAAAAAAATTATCTAAATTTCTTGTGAATTTTATTATTTCAATTTTTTTCAATTTTAAAATATATATTTTATGTATTAAAAATATGAAATCAAAATTTATAATAAAAAAAAAAATTTATCTAAATTTATATAAATTTCTTTTAAATTTTATTTTTTCAATTTTTAAAAAATATATTTTTTATGTATTAAAAATATGAAATCTAAATTTATAATAAAAAAAAAAATTATCTAAATTTCTTGTGAATTTTATTATTTCAATTTTTTCAATTTTAAAATATATTTTTTATGTATTAAAAATATGAAATCTAAATTTATAATTAAAAAATTTATCAAAATTTATCTAAAAATTATCTAAATTTTTGTAAATTTTATTATTTCAATTTTTTTTTCAATTTTGAAATATATTTTTATGTATTAATATGAAATCTAAATTTATAATAAAAAAATTTATCTAAATTTATCTAAAAAATTATCTAAATTTATCTAAATTTCTTTTAAATTTATTTAATAAAAAAAATGTATCTAAATTTCTTGTAAATTTTATTATTTCCATTTTAAAATATATTTTTATGTATTAAAAATATGAAATCTAAATTTATAATAAAAAAATTATCTAAATTTATCTAAAAAATTATCTAAATTTCTTGTAAATTTTATTATTTCAATTTTTTTTCAATTTTAAAATATATTTTTTTTATGTATTAAAATTTATGAAATCTAAATTTGTAATAAAAAAAATTTATCTAAATTTATCTAAATTTCTTGTAAATTTTATTATTTCAATTTTTTCAATTTTAAAATATATTTTTAATGTAGGCATAAGTTTTATTTTTCTTTCTTAAATAGAAAAAAATATGAGATCTAAATTTATAATTACTGATTCTTAAAAAAAAAAAAAAAAAAAAAAAACTATTAATTTTTATTTATTTTAAGTTTTAAAATTTCTACTATAATATTAAGATATTTGAATCACATAAATTTTTAATAAAACACTATTTTTTTTTTAAATTTCGACTTTGAAAAAAATTATAACATGGGTTGCTAATTAATATGCGGAACAAAGAAATTTTATGAGTATTTATTAGGAGTATTAAAAAATAATATTAATTAATTAATTAATATAAAATTAAAAGTTTAACATATAAAATTAATTTTAGTACAATCGAAAAAACGATTTGTCAAAAATTAAAAAAAATTAAAAAATAAAAAACTGTTAATATTTTTAATGTTTAATTATTACTTAATTATTGCTATTTTAAAGTTTCAGCTTTTTATAAATTGAAAATAAATTTTTAAGTATGCATAGTTTTATTTCTCTTTTTAAATAAAATAGTTTTAAAATTAAAATATAAAATCTTAATTTATAATTACTAATTTAAAAAAAAGCTATTTTTTTAAAATTATTTTAAGTTTTTAAAATTTCTAATAAAATATTAAAGATATTTGGATTAAATATATTAAAAAATAAAATTTTTTTTTTTAAATTTAAATTTCGAAAAAATAATAATATGAATGACTAATTAATAACGTTGAACAAAGAAATAGTAAGTATTTATGCATAAAGCAATGGAAGCCAAATTCTGTAGAAGTATATAATAAATAAGGTTTTTTTTTTGTTCCAATGCAGCTGGCAAACACTTAGACGCTTGTCTTTGATGCCTTAAGGCAAGCGCTGCACAGACGTTACTCACTTAGCACTACCCAAGAGGTGCGTGTAGCTTGAAGAAAAGCCACGGACGCGGAGCAACATTACCCCCGCAATGCTCATGTTAGATTGGAACCTACGGTTTAAAGTGGATTCCGAACCACTACACACATCCATGGCACCGCCGGGATTCAAACCCGAAACCCGTCGTACCGATCGCCAGAGTGCTAGCCATTCGGCTATTCAGGCCCATAATAAATAATTGATTAATTATACAAATTAGAGTAATTAAAAAAATAATTTTTTTTTTATTAGAGAAATTATTATTTTCTATTAGGTTTTAGGTATGTAGCGTGCACGTTGGGCAACCAGATTGTAACGTATGGTTGGGTTGAGATGAGGCACAGGTTAGAGAATTCACAGCTTTATTTACATACACTCAAATACCACACACACAATTAGAAACATACAATAAAGACATATAATTATAGAGTCGTGGACGGATTCCAGTTTTAAGCCGAAAATCGATACTCGGCTAAGCGCAGGGGTGTGCGAAATATACTTCCTCTCCGAGTCAGAGTCTATAGATCACAAGGTTGATATACGCAAGGTATATCAATGATATACAAGGTCGATGATAAGTCGCAAGTATGTATCACCACAAGGTTGTATCGATGTAGGTCACAAGGTTGATGATACGCAAGATTGCGCTAAATATATTTTCGTCTCGGGTTGAGAGATTGTAAAATAAACTCTCAACAGAAGCGCGTGATTGCACTGTACTTCCTCTCGAAAGAGTCTCGAGGCCGACTGGTCATTTCTCCTGAACGCCAAAAGGAGGGGGCTCTTGCCAGTGTGTAGGAGATAACAAGGTTACAGTTAATAAAAATAACTAACCAACAAATGAAAAATTATTTTATTAAAATAGCCGATACTACTAATAAAGAACATTTTCAAATAAAAATACAAATTAAAAAGCAAAAATACTACCAAGTTTAAAAACGAAGTGTTAATCGCAAATGATAAAATATGACATTTCGGTTATTTTATAAACAAATAATAATAGCAATAATAAAAAATAGATCACGGGATTTGATCAAAATACCAGATAAGCATTAAAAAAAGTAAGAAAAATAAATGTTAAAAATAATATTTACCAAACTTTTAGTGTAAAATTCGAAATACGTAAATATTTACCAATCTGGTGGGAAATGTTCTAATTCCTCACAATCAGGAATTTAGATGAAAAAAGATAAATCGTATCATTTCTTGTTGAAAATAACTCAAAAATAGCCGGAGGCTATCCTAGTGAATTTTATCTACCACAACATTCAAAATGATATAATGTTCTGTAATATTCTTATTAACTGCTGCGTATTTCAAATTATCATTATTTTTTTTAAATTTAATACCAACCACAAAGTTTTAATTCAGGGGTGGCCAACCCGCGGTCCGTTTTGAACATTTTTCCCGCCCGTGAGATTTATCCCAATTTTATAAATATATTTATTTTATAATGGCCAAAGTGGTGAAAACCAATGTATTAAAAAAAGTACATTACGTGTACATCCCTATATTCAAAAAATGAACTGTCGAAATGATGAGAAAAAATTAACTTTGATTTTAAAATAACATTTTTGTGAATACATACCAGATATTGCCTGTTTTATTTATGAGTTTACAGTTATGAGTTCGCAGAATAATTAAATTAAATTCTGCGAACTCGTCATGCGCGCATCTTGGAACATCTAATATAACAGGTTCTATGTTTCCCACTTTATGTGACCTCAGTGACACAGTGACCATCCTTAGATACGCACAGTTGATGATTGATAGCAGAGCAAACCAGACTCTTAGGTGAAGTTGTTAGCGCTTTTGGTTCAACTACACACCATATCACTGTGCCTAGAGCTGAGTTGCCGTGTACAATATGGGAATGATGTGGGTGAGAAGTCTAACTGGGCTGCTTGACTCTCTTACAGTTCTATGACACCGGGACTAGGCTTAAAGTGGATTCCAAACCTCCATGGCACCGCCTTGAGTCGAACCCGAAACCTGTGTCACGGAGCACCAGAGCTCTAGACACTCGGCCATTCAGGCCCCGATTCTGAGCCACTAACAAACACCGAAGCCATCGTCTGGATTCGATTAGGGTGATTTACCTGTAAAAGTCCTCCTGGAAAGCAATGTCCATATCCTGTTGACAAAAAATCTTTTCCCTGGATTTACCCAGTAGAGCAATCATATTCGATGCAATTACCTAAGATGTCATCCCAGGAAGTATTGACTACCCTTCATTGCCTACTGACGGTTTAGTAACATAAGTGGAATATCTGAGGTCCACAGATATATCCACAGGTCCTCAGAATATCTGGGATCCACAGATATCTGAGGTCCACAAAAACCTTGGAGTTTACTTCACCTTATGGGGATGACCCCTGTGGGCACCTGTGCTCGCTTTATATGGGTTCACCGGCACGCTGTAATAACGTGTTCACTGTTCTCTGGGGGAGGGGGACAGAAAGCTCCTTTGGGCATTAATTGTAAGGGGAATGTGGCATTGGGACACACTCAAACACACACAAAAAAATTTCATAAAAATCGGCCCAGCTGTTTAGGAGGAGTTCAGTGGCAAACATGATGATGTTGAAGATTATAGGAGCTCACTGACCCCATCAGGGCCTCATTTCCGATGGCGACAAACATAAAAGAATGAAAACATTTGCAATGCCCAGAGGTTAAAGAGAGTTGGGGAGAATTGAAAAAGTCTAAAAATTCAAAATTGAATTTAGGTAGGAGATTAGAACAGAATATTCCTAGGTCTTTTAAAATTAGAGTGCGGTTCATAGTGTTCGATCTCTTGAATGGCCACATGTTGGGGGTTGTCAATATTATTGAAGAATATTTCTGAAAGTTTTTTCCAGTACTTTGTGAGAGGTAGCAGGGCAGTGCTAAACATATGTATATACACATGTATGTACACAATTATATATATATATAAAGATATATCGATTGCAGCTCCACCTACAGGTTCAATTGTAAATTTAAATCACCCAGGGACCCATTCAAACACACGCATAAAATTTCATCAAAATCGGTAAATATACTATTTTTCAATAAATATTAAAAAATTAATTCGAGTAAATATTTATAATAGAAATTGTAGTTTTTATTTAAAAAAGAAGAAAACAATTACGCCATTGTTACAAGTTAAATTTATAATCAGTTTATTTAACATTTTTATAATATTTCTTAAAAATATGATAATAATAATATATAGTTTATAATATAATAAAATATGGTAATTACAAAAACTATGGTAGATTAAATAAATTTGTAATGCATTTTTGATATTGGCAAGGAGTTTTGTAAATATGCTAATAAAAATAAATACCCATGTTGTTTTTTTTTTTTAAGAAAACATATTTACATTAAAACACATTAAAAACATATTTACATTAAAACACATTAAAAACATATTTACATTAAAACACATTAAAAACATATTTACATTAAAACACATTAAAAAACATATTTACATTAAAACACATTAAAAACATATTTACATTAAAACACATTAAAAAACATATTTACATTAAAACACATTAAAAAATATTTACATTAAAAAAATTTTTTATCGAAAAATTTAAAAATTACTGTAAACTTGTGATACATTAATATAAGGTTAATTTTTTTGTAAAATTTGTTTATCAAATTTAAAAAAGTACAATATATATGTATATATTGAATATTATGCAATTTCGAAAAATTACAATCCAATGCATATTAATATGTAGTGTAATCATTCTCATCATTGCATATCAGAAGTTTGAAGAACAAAGAACAAAGATTTTTAAAGCTAACTCGTTACTAATATTAGTTACAAATAATCAGCTGCATTGAAATCTAACGATAACTAACTAGAAATGCTTATTTTTCTGTTGCAAAAATAATAAACAAAATGGCGTCAGCCGTCGATGAAACAGACAGCCACTTTAAAATTGTTTTGTTTTCAAGATTACGCTGAGTCAGAAAGTTAACGCATTATATCAGTGGTTCTCAATCTTTTTGAAGTTGAAATTATACAATTAATAATTGTAGGCGCACTGTATAAAAATTTTTGAAAAATATGCTATAGTTAATATAAAACATTACAGAAAAATAATGTGATAAAAATAATAAAATGAAACATATCTTAAGAATATTCATTTTTATGAGAAGTATAAGCGATTTCTTCAATGTTTGGGCATATACAGGATGATTGAAATTAAAGTCCTACTGTCTAAAAGCTTTAAAAAAAAAACCATGTCACAATGAGTTCAAATTTGAACTGAAGATACTTGAAGAAGGGGAACGGTACAAAAAAAGTTCCAAAGTGTATTAATAGATGGCACTGTAAGCGGCATAAAAAGTGAATTTTTATCTTTCAGTGATATTTTGAATCGAAATGACAACTTATTTGGCATGAGTTACACATTAAACCAACTGTAGTGTCCAATGTGCTTGTTTAATTCGGTTTTTTGACGGAAGAAATGAATTCCAAGTCATTCAATAGTTGTGACACTGTGAGTGGGAAAGTCCATCCGCCATGGATCAAAGCCCATCCATCGATTTTTCCCCATCCCATTTATTATACCAAATTAGATCGGGAAAATCGGTAGAATTTTTTTTTTTTTGAAACTTTTTTTGATGCCGTACCGTTTCCCCCTTCTTCAAGTATCTCCAGTTCACATTTGAACTCATTGTGATGAGGAGTTTTTTTTTACTGGATTTTGAAAGTGGGACTTTAATTATAATCACCCTGTATTTGAAAAAGGAAAACTCAGAATTCCTCGTCAATATATTGAAGATTTCCTCTTTTTTTACATTAAATAGCGGTGAAGGTAGAAAATTCTTATTCACATAAATATGACTTTAATAATCGTAGTTAAATTTCAAATCTTTTTAGATATTGACAAGCATTCTTCTTTTAAAGAAGGTTTCAATTCCTTATGCTTAATCCTCGATCGTAGACATAGCTTCCATTTCTTCTTCTGTTAATGTTAAATAGAAATCACTTGGAGTTTCAACGAATGGGTTTATAATTCAATCGCATTGTGCAGTATTAAGTAATGGTAAATAATGAACACAAATTTTCTTCTAAATTTGTTAAATATCCTATTATGTCTTTTTAAGTGAAGAAAGAAGAAAATGGCAATCAGAAAGATCAGATATTTGTAATGAAACATGTTTTTGAACTGGAAAACTGACAAGAAAAGGAGTAACTATTATATTTATTTTTATATTTGGACACGTATTTTTTTTTTTCTCTGGAATCTCTTCTGAGAAACACTGCATTATACATTTTTAAAAATATATTGTTGTTTCTGTTTGAATTAGTAGAAATCGAATAAAAGAAAATAATATCATTGCTAACTTCATAAAAAATGTTGTTTCGAAAGAATCAGAATTTCAGTATTTTAGGTTTAAAGCCAAGAATTCTTTATAGATCATGAATTTACTTTAGATATAAATTGTACTCATATTATATATATATATATGATAAATATGGTGTGTGTATAAATTATGGGGCCTGATGGTCGAGTGACTCTTGAAGAAAAATAATTCAAAAATTTGCAGGAATAGGCCATCCTAGTCTCGATATCTACCACAACATTAAAAATTATATAATATTCTGTAATATTCTTATTAAATGGATGTATTTCCATTAATTTAAAAAAATTTTTTAATAGCAACCACGAAAGTTAGTACAAAGTTTTAAATAGTCATCAAAATGCTGTAAATAAATTTACATCAACCTGATTTTCTCCCAATATATGGAGAAGTATGTAAAATGTGAGGACTGATGGCCGAGTGACTAGCGCTCTGGCGCTCTGTGCCAGTCGGGACCAAGTCCATGCCATGAAAAAACAGCCCCGGTTTGGGTACCATGGGTCTGCGCCACACGAATACCATGGATGTACTAGTCCGGAATCCCCCTTTAAACGGCAGGTCCTTTGGTCGTAGATGGCTGACAGCCGTACCTCATCAAAAGAAAATCTCGAACAGACAAGTCCCGGTAGGCTAAGATTTCTGCGGTTATTTGACGCATGAAGAAGATTGGTTTGTCACTCTACGGAATCTTTGCATACGTCAGCGGTCTCGGTCGTTAAGTAGCGGTCGACCACAGTTTAACGTGGATCGTTATGACCTCACAAACATCTATGGCCCCTTGACAGTGGATCTGGGAATGTTGAAGCCTGTGATACCAAAGGCCAGAGCGCTCAGCAACATTCCGCAGCCACCAGGCCGTCTGGTGTGCATTTGAAGAGATCAGGGAAACCATCTGGACTACAAATGCTATCTATGGAACTTTTTTTATACAGTCAGATAATCAATTTCGTTATTTTCAAATAATTCCAAATATTTTTTTACATACTTTTATAAATTATGGGGCCTGATTAGAGTGACTCTTAAATCTACATAGATTTATTTTTTATTGTGGGATTATAAATAATCATCATTATTCCCAGTTGTTATAAGAATATTTTAAGCCATATTTCTCAAGTTGTATAATTTTTACCATTGCAGAAATAATATTCTAATTTCTAACAAATAATAATAATATTTAATTTTTAATTCATATTTTCAAGTCATATAATTTCAGCACTGAAGAAATAATATTCTAATTCTCACATGGATGTATGTAATCATATTCTTTACTTTTTAAGTCATATTTCTAAAGTCACATAAATTCCAGCAGTTATAATTTCCAGCACTGGAAATAATACAAAATTTCTGTCGTTCAAGTAAATCATATTATTTAATTTTTAATTATATTTTCCAGCACTGCAGAAATAATATTCTAATTTTGAACCAAATAATCATATTCTTTAATTTTTAAGCCGTATTTCTCAAGTCATATAATTTGTAGCACTGCAGGAATAATATTCTAATTTCTGACAATTAATCATATTCTTTAATTTTTAAGCCAAATTTTCAAGTCATAATTTCTAGCAGATGCAGAAATAATATTTAATTTCTGACAAGTAATCATATTCTTTAATTTTTAAAGAATATTTTCAAGTCATATAATTTAGCACTACAGAAATAATATTCTAATTTCTGACAAGTAATCATATTCTTTAATTTTTAAGCCATATTTTCAAGTCATATAATTTCCAGCACTGCAGAAATAATATTCTAATTTCTGACAAGTAATCATATTCTTTAATTTTTAAGCCATATTTCTCAAGTCATATAATTTCCAGCACTACAGAAATAATATTCTAATTTCTGACAAGTAATCATATTCTTTAATTTTTAAGCCGTATTTCTCAAGTCATATAATTTCCAGCACTGCAGAAATAATATTCTAATTTCTGACAATTAATCATATTCTTTAATTTTCAAGCCGTATTTCTCAAGTCATATAATTTCTAGCACTGCAGAAATAATATTCTAATTTCTGACAAGTAATCATATTCTTTAATTTTTAAGCCATATTTCTCAAGTCATAATTTCTAGCACTGCAGAAATAATATTCTAATTTCTTTGACAAGTAATCATATTCTTTAATTTTTAAGCCGTATTTCTGAAGTCATATAATTTCCTAGCACTGCAGGAATAATATTCTAATTTCTGACAAGTAATCATATTCTTTAATTTTTAAGCCATATTTCTCAAGTCATATAATTTCTAGCACTGCAGAAATAATATTCTAATTTCTGACAAGTAATTATATTCTTTAATTTTTAAGCCGTATTTCTCAAGCCATATAATTTCTAGCACTGCAGAAATAATATTCTAATTTCTGACAAATTAATCATATTCTTTAATTTTTAAGCCGTATTTCTCAAGTCATATAATTTCTAGCACTGCAGAAATAATATTCTAATTTCTGACAAGTAATCATATTCTTTAATTTTTAAGCCGTATTTCTCAAGTCATATAATTTCAGCACTGCACAAATAATATTCTAATTTCTGACAAGTAATCATATTCTTTAATTTTTAAGCCATATTTCTCAAGTCATATAATTTCTAGCACTGCAGAAATAATATTCTAATTTCTGACAAGTAATCATATTCTTTAATTTTTAAGCCATATTTCTCAAGTCATAACTTTCCAGCACTGCAGAAATAATATTCTAATTTCTGACAATTAATCATATTCTTTAATTTTTAAGCCGTATTTCTCAAGCCATATAATTTCTAGCACTGCAGAAATAATATTCTAATTTCTGACAATTAATCATATTCTTTAATTTTTAAGCCGTATTTCTCAAGTCATATAATTTCTAGCACTGCACAAATAATATTCTAATTTCTGACAAGTAATCATATTCTTTAATTTTTAAGCCATATTTCTCAAGCCATATAATTTCTAGCACTGCAGAAATAATATTCTAATTTCTGACAAGTAATCATATTTTTTCAAAAATTTTTTAAGCCATATTTCTCAATATATAATGTTTCTAGCATTTTTTTATCAAATAATATTCTAATAATTCTGACAATTTAATCATATTCTTTAATTTTTAAGCCATATTTCTCAAGTCATATAATTTTAGCACTGCAGAAATAATATTCTAATTTCTGACAAGTAATTATATTTTTTTTTCATCAAAAACTTTTTCCAGTTCTTTGTGTTATAATAAATAAAAATGTTTCATTGCATTTTTTTTTTTTATCAACATTTACTACAGTTATAACAATTTCCGTATTGTCAAAAAAATTATAGATTCCATATTATCAAATAATAAATTAATTCATATTCTTATATTCTTTTTTTTTTTCAAAAACTTCTCCCAATTCTTTGTATTATAAATAAATAAAAGTGTTTCATTGTCAATTTTTTTTTATCGTCATTTGCTACAATTATAACAATTTCTACATTGTCGAAAAAATTATGGATTATTACCATAAAAATTAATGCTTTGTATTATAAATAAATAAAACTGTTTCATTATCATTTTTTCATCGTCATTTGCTACAATTATAACAATTTCTACATTGTCAAAAATTTATGTTTTCTATATTAGTATAATATAAATTAATTCATGCTCTTATATTCCTGATTACGTAAAAAAAAAAAAAAAAAAAAAAAAACCCCAGAAGGATTTCGCTTTAAATAGTTTCCTGTTTTCCTGCTCGAAGTATAGAGCTTGTTAGTTGTAACTTTTCAAAATGTTTACCATAATCCTCCATAATTATTCATGATATCAATAATTTTTGCGCACTAAAAACGAATAGCAAGGTCACATAAGCGCATTCTAATCTAATGTGATCATGTAAACACCAAAATTTACACTTGTATTTTTCATCCATATCAATTTTGGCAGCTGGTAAGAGAGCAGAGAAAAAATAATAATAACACTAATGAAAAAAAAAGACAAAACATTCTTTTGAAAAATCAAGAATCGTCTGTGAGATGAACTTGTTGCGGTCGAATCATATAGAGGGCGCTGTCAACACTTTATTTTAGCGGCCGCGGATCGCTTGGTTATTTAGTACTACTCCAACTGTTCGTTCTCTGAGACTCTTTCATCTCTACTTGATCAGATTGCTGGTTCATCAGGATCAAAATTGGCCAGTTCTGACCAGTATCAGTGAGTTTTCTGATGACCAGATGATAAGCTGGTTCTTATGAATGCCAGTAATTGTTAGCAATTAAAAAGTATCGGATAATAAGTTCTTTAATCAGATTTTTAAACACTTTTGGGAAAGTAACAGCTGAGAAGAGAAAAAAAGTAAGTTGTTTTCGAAACTTATTTTCATTATGGTAAGTTTCTTTTGCAATTGGTTTATTTTGGAAGAGATTTCGAAACAAAGTGGTAGATTTTTCTTTATTTATATATATCTTTTTTTACACAAGCTTTAATTGCTTTTTCTTTAAAGTTAAAAAATTTTCCTTAGACAAAAACTTAATTTAAAATAAACTCATTCAAAATATTATTTTGTTATTAAATTGTTTTTTTGTAATAAAATTTGTTAATTTAAGAAAATAAAATTTGTTAAATAAAATTTAAGAAAATAAAATTTATTAATTCAAGATTTTCGTAACGAAGTTAATTTTATATTTCGTAAGATATTAATTTTTTAACAGATTAAATTAAAAATGCATTAAAAATTCATGGAAATCAAAAATATTTTCATTAGACCAAATTTTAAAATTGATAAATAATTTTTATATGTTATACATCATATCTTTTAAAATAATTTTTTGAAATTTATGTTCTAAATCTTTGAATTTTTTTCCTCTTAACTTTTTAACAAAAGAAAATATTTGTAAAACCATATGCAAAAGCAAATTTTCGGAGAAAAGTTAAAAATTTGGTAAAACTATTGTTTAAATTTTTAATTTTATTCCTTTCGATATCATTTTAATAAACTTGTCATGTCAAAAAATAGTCACGTTTTATTTAATTTTTGAAGTAAATATGTGATAAATATTTTATGAATGTTTAAATTAAAAATATAAAAAAAAATTGTTACGAAAATCATTTTTAAACTATTAAAGTATATTGTTTTTCCTTTACATTAGTTTCTTTTGTGAGAGTTATAATATTAAAAAATGGATTAATCAGCTAGACTTAAAATTTTAATTCATTATGTTTAAAATATTTTACATAAATTTTAAATAGCATATATAAGTATATATTAGTTTTAATTAGTATCATTTAAATTATTAAAAAAAAAAAATTTCAATGGCGAAATAATTTTCTAGATATGATAATTTTTAATTAAATAAATCCATTTAATTAAAATTTAAGAAGAGAATTTCATTAAATTTTTTCATTTCCAAACTGATTAATGATCAAATGATAAATCTACAAATATAATTTTATAATAAATTATAAATTATAATAGATTAAATTTGCTTGTGAAGAACTCCATGCACTTATTTTATCAAATGCTCTTACTATATTTTACGATTTACAAAATAAATGTAGTAAAATTTCTTGTCATTTAAAATATATATATATGTATTTATTCCATATAAGGCAAAATTTTAAAAATGATTTATCGTAAAAAGTGCATTTACTCAATTAGCAACTATATGAATTTTTTTATTATGAATTTTTTATTGCAATCATTCTGTTGTCAGTTTTTGTTTGTGTTTTATCTTTGAAGAGTATTTTTAGAAAATCTCCACAAAAGAAGATTCTTTTATTTCTTTATGAGTGATAGCTAAAAATATGAATATATTTATAGAAAAAAAAATTTATATTGAGTTTCGATAGTGAAAAGTTATTATTATCTACTAATTTTAGTTTGAAAATAAGTATCAATATGAAATATATTCGGAAGTTTTAATGTATACTTTTTTTCATTCATTAAACGTATTAAAAATAATAAAATCTTTTTTTATGCTGAAGTTTTAATTAAAAATGTCACTGCTAATTGCACTCAATTTTTGAATAGTGGAATAGAATGAAACTTTAAAAGAATCTCTTTTTAAATTTAATACATATGAAAAAAAAAAATTTTTTTTTTTTTTTAAAAGAATTGTTTTTTATTTCTTATACAGGAATTAATGTACTAAACGGAATGTTCTCTTATCAACAAATGGTGGATGTCGTAGGCCAATTGCTGTAAAAAAATTAAATACTTTTAAATTAGGAAAAATCATTTTGATCTTTATTCCTAAAATAATGAACGAGTTTACAAAGTTTCGGAAAACAAATTAATGTAATAAAATTCCAAAGTTTATTATCTATCTTTTGAAGCTTTATTTACACCGCCGTTAATAATTAGATATCTTTTAACACAGTTCATATTGATAATAATTTGTGTTATTTTAAGGTTAAAAATTAAAAGTATACTTTAGTTCTTTATAAGTCTAAATTTCTGACACTTTTTGAAACAGAATTGAAATAACAATAACCTTTTGAAATCGTTCCAAAACTGTCTTGTTTATATTCCAATGTTAGAATCCACGTAGTAAGTGACGAAAGCTTACAGTAGAAGGTGAAGTTGGCGTGAGAATATGTTTTTATTTTGTGCTTTCTTTTTTTTAAAGAAAACATCTCTTGTAAACACTGGTAGAGAAAATGATAACTTTTTTATTTATTCGCACTTATATTTACAATGGTTAACACGTCTTCAAGGCAACAGTTTATACTTTTTTTATATTTAAATTGGTAAATGTTTTTTTTTTTTTTTTTTTTTTTTATATTTTTAACGTAGCGTTTTAGATGCATCAAGATTAATGTACCATGGCAGTATTAATCTGTAATCTGTAATTAATTATTGCTTTTTTTTTTTCAAATAGAGTGGAATTTTTTTGTAACTTAAAAAATTTCATATTTTATAATAAATATTTTTAAAAGTAAATAAAAGTAATATTTTGAAATTCGCATTCTTAATTTCTTTAACCAAATGTGATTTTTGTTTTCTCTTTAAGCCTGATTCTGGAATTATCTTTAAAAAATAAAAATTATTTTAAGCAGATAGGAATATATGATAAGTCATTTTAATTTGGAAATGAATAAAACACAAGCATTTTTTAGCAATATAAAAAAATATTTTAAAAATAAATTTTCTTCTAAAGTAATGTAAAAAGATCAAATTACTAACATATGGCATGCTTTATGAGGTGAATTTTTATGTTAAAGAAAAAAAAAAATGTATTTGATATATTAAAAAAGTGCAATTTGATTTAGATAAAGTAACGCTTTTATGTGTTAACGCATGAATGTGTAACTTTGTAAATGTGATGCAAACATACATGAAGTAATATATGATATAATATAATAATATAAATAAAATATATATATATGTAATGAAACCTCCAAAAGTATGTCTTTTTTTTGTTGTTGTTGTTGCTGATGCCACAAAAGCGACCTTTTGTGGCACTAACTGAGCGATGAGCAGCCAAATGAGGTAATCATTTCTTGTACTGTATGCAATTCACTTCACTTACAATCATAACCCTTTTCTTGGCGCACATTGGCGAAAAGAAATTTTGATCCCAAATCCCATCGGCTATTCTGCGATTTTGTCGATTTTTTTTTTAAAACTAAAATTGCATTATTATTTCCTGTTTAAACCTTTCATCAAAATCTGAAAATCTTTCCAAAATAATAACACTATATTTTATACATGACACTGATATATAATGAGCTAGACCTGTTTTTAGTGCATGTCTGCTATAATCAAATTCTTCTAGGTCAGTGATACTTAAAGCTAGCTTTGCTTACTTTATCAATTATTATTTTTTCTTTTTGTATTTTTTTTTTATCATTAGGAAGTGCAATACGAAATCAATGCAGGTAATATTCTAATGGATTCACTAATGGAAAGCACTTGTATAAAATAATCATTTAAATTTCATTTAACCTATGTAAATACTTTTCATTTCTCTTAATAACTTGAAGCTTGTTACTAGTGGTAATGGTCATTATTGGCTTTCTCCTCTATCATTAGTTTGCTGAAAAGCAACTTATCAGATATGATAACATAATCTGATAAAGAAAAAAATAATTACTATGATTATTTAACGAATTTTTATAAATAATAATGTGTATTTATACTTTATAATCAAGTTGTTGATATTGGTGATACAAGTAAGTTAATTAAACTTGCGAGATTAAAATGTTCAAGAAATATTTAAGCCAATCCTTCTATTTTTTAACTTGAATTTATGACCCATCGCCAGTTGGCGATCGGCAATTTTTTACTTTGGAAAAAAATCATGATTATTTAACGAATTTTTATAAATAATAATGTAGATTTAAACTTTGTAATCAAGTTGTTGATATTGGTGATACAAATAAGTTAAATTTCCGAGATCAAAACGTTCAAGAAATATGTAAGCCAATCCTTCTAATGTTTGATCTGAAGTGATTAATCATCGCCATTTTGCGATCGCCAACTTGGCGCGAAACTAATATTTGGCGAGGACTTACTGTATTGAAAAAGTCTCACAATAGGAAGTAACAACTAGAAATTTTTTTAATTTGATACCAAATTGTAATGATTTTCTTCTGATTGTGTTCTTAACGGTTAATTTTATTTTTACAATTCTACATTACTTTATTCCAGAAAGCAATTGAGAATTAAACGAAGGGTTAATGAATTTTCCATTATACACATTTAAAAAGTATTCGATATTAATGGCTAATTCCCAATACTCTGTTCTAGGGGTTATATTTTTAAACAAGTAAATTTTTTAAATTTTCAATTATTTACTTTCAAAAATTATTAAATATTTTTGAGAAATTTGAGTATTATGAAGAAATTTATTTTTAACAGTAATAATTTGAAGACATTATTGTCTGGATGAAACAATTAACTTTATTTTCTGCTCTTAATATTACCTCACGATCGGCAAGAAGCATTATATTTGCCTTTCTTATTTTGAAAAATAAGTATAATTATAATATATTTTAATATATAGTATTAAAATAAGCATAACTAATGCTATATAACTAAATAAGCATAGTTAGTTATACTTAGAAGAAATTAATAAAATATAAAATTTATTATATTATTAAAAATTAATGTAATAAAATATTAAATTATTTATTTTAAATATTATACTAAATTTATTTATTGTTTTAATAAAATATTAAACAAAAAATATTTAAAAAAATCATAAAATGTTTTTAATTTATATGCTTACATCAAACTGTTTTATAGCAGTAAGTTATACTTAGTTTAGTATACTTATAGTTAATTGTATTTATTTCTTCTAATATAACTAACTATTTTTATTTTTTATATAACATTAGTTATAATAATATATAAAAAAAATATTAATAAAAATTCATATTTTTTATATTTTATTATAAATAATAAATTATAATTAATGACATAATTTTATTAAATAAGCAATATTAAGTATAATTTTTAATTTAAGATAAATTTGTAAAATATGTTTCTTTTTAAAAAAAAAATTCGATTTAAAAAGAATTTTGAAAAATAAAAGTGAACTGATTTCTTTTCTTTATTTCAGAAATTATCAGTTAATTAAAATAAATTACTACTGATGTAATATCACATTTATTATTTTTTTAATAAATATATGATGGTCGGAAGATTTTCTTTTTAAGACATACTTTTATATAAAAGATCTTTGAGAAACCTAACTCTTGTAAGAGACCATTAAACCTTAACAAGGTTTACATTTCATCATTATCCAGATGATTAATTTACCGAACTAATATTGAAATTCAACCTCGAGCTTTCTTCGATTTACATGTGCAGCAATCTTTTGACCTTTCTTATCGATTTGCCCATTGATAAATTTGTCTATTAACGGAAAGCCAATACAGTGATAGAAAGCAAAAACATTAGAATACGGTACATGCGTTTCGCCTTTAATGGAGCAATTCAAACTGTTTATTATGGTTCACGACGTACTGCAAAAGCAATCAGTTTGTTTAACTGTGAACAAAGGTCAAGTATGGGACTGACATGGGTTTGCACGTATCTTCGTACATTACATAGACAAAGATTAGTGAAAATTTCAGATCGATCTTAAGTGATTTATTCCTGTATAAATTATAAACAAATTTATTTATAAATATATTTTAATCTTAATCAGGAATTACTACTGTGTGCAAAAAGTAAGACCCATTTTCAATTTAAAATTACCAGGGCTTATGGAATTTCAATTTTTTTTTTAACTTTTTAGGTTGCTGGCACCGTCCTCGACATCTGTGCGAAATTTCACGTCAAAATATTCATTAGTGTTTGAGTTACGCTTGGCTTTGTGAGACGCTAAAACTGATTACGACGATTTTTGTGATGTCTAAAGAATTGAGCAAAGAACTTGCATTCAATTTTGTTTGCGAAAACATATAGAAAGTTGCAGAAGGCATTTGGTGAGCATTCCTATGTCAGAAAGAAATGTTTAGAAGTGGTATAAACGGTTCAAAGTAGGCAGAGAAAGCGTTAAAGACGAAAGAAATTTTCTATTTAATACTTTTTATCATACTGGTATCCGAAGCAGTCATTGCTTTCAGAAACTAGAAGAATCGAGAGACCTGAATGGCAGAGTGTCTGGCGCTCGGTGCCCGGTTAATAAAAAATAACTTTATAATTTAAAATATGTGATCAACAAAACAAGTAATATTTTATTAAAATAACCGTTATTACTAATAAAAAAAACTTTTCAAATAAAAATACAAATTAAGAAGCAAAAAAAATTCTTCCAAGTTTAAAAATTATTATGTTAATTAATAAGTGATAAAATTTCGTTTATAAATGGTAATAAATAGATCACTCCATTTTATCAAAATACCAGATAAGCATTACAAAATGTAAGAAAATAAATGTATAAAAAAATATTTACAAAATATTTTAGAGTAAAATTCGAAATACGTAAATATTTACCAATCTGGTGAGAAAAGTTCTAATTCCTCACAATCAGGAAGTTAGATGAAAAAGATAAATCGTATCATTCTTGATGAAAAATAACTAGCCATCGGTTATCCTAATAAAATCTACCGCAACATTCAAAATGATATAACATTCTTATTAACCACTGTGTATTTCCAATTATTTTTTTTAATTTTATGCCAACAACAAAGTTTACATATAGGACAAAGGACTCGATACGATTGTAGCAATATATACAAGTGTCTAGAAACGAAGCGCTAGCCTTACACATACACATGCCTCAGGCGTTGAGATTTGTGATTGGTCAACACTTCACGCATGCCACTAAATACTTTCTTATATATGCCCCTTCTTTTTCATTGGTGCAACTGCCCCATGGTGGGCCAAACCCGTCTCCTACTGGCAAAATAAAGTTGTTTTCTCTTTACGGGATAGGGTTGTTAACCCAACCCGCTCTACAGTCATATTAGACCTCGACCTAAGGTTTAGGATAAATTCCGAACCACTACAAGCATCTATGGCACCGCCGATATTCGAACCCGTAACCTGTGGCACCGAGCGCCAGGGCGTTAGCCACTCGGCCATCAGGCCTCTGTGTATGCCCCTAATGGGTGTTATTTGAGATCTTAACAAATGGAATGCAAATGTGAAGTAGTTATACCTTTCCTCATTCATTGGTGAACTGTTCATGGTATATATAAAAATTGAATACGAGGCCTACGAATGAAAAAAAAAATATTACTCATGTATAGCACTTTTACACATGAAACATTATAAATACAGATTTGTATATTATTTATTAAAAAAATATAAATATACATAATCTTCAGTGGCACTTCAATGGCGCAATAGCCCCAAGGCCGTCTGCCTACTGGCAGATTACGAAACATGAGAGGTTTTCTTTTTACGGGGTAGGATTGCCAGCCCTACGATCAAAGCGCTACAGCCATATTAGACAGGGACCTACGGTTTAAAGGGGATTCGAACCACTGCAAACATCCATGACATCGAGCTCTAATGATTGGGACATCAGGCCCCAAAATATATAATCTATTAATTGAAAACAATTTTATAAATATGTCAGCTTTCAAAACCTTATGAAATCAAAAAGTATTTATTTACTGTTATTATTTCGATACTATATATCTTTTATTACTAATTTATTTTTGTTCATTGAAAAAAAAGGCTTGCTTATAAATATGAAATTATAATCATTTAGAATATTTCCAGAAACAATACAATTCACGTTAAGTTACGAGGGACCTGGACTCCAACCAGAAACCTGTGGTACCGAACGCCACAGCACTAGCCACTCGTCCAACAGGCCCTAATTTTTTAAGTATGGAATTATAGTATTTAAAATATTTCATGAAACAATACAGTTACCTTTAAGTAACGATAAGGTCCATTAGAAGAAATTTTTTAAAAAAAAAAAAGTGATTTTAATCAAAATATTTTTTTTAATTTCTTGAATTTTGAAGAAATTAAAAATTTAAAAAACACTAAAAAAATATCAAATTTGCTTTCAAACACGAAAAAAATTTGTAACTACAATGTTTAATTTTATTTTTATAATTAATTATAGAAAAATTATAATAACTAAATAAATGAACGAACATTTTCACATTAGTTTTACCCATAATGCAGAGTGCGCTGCTGTATGTGAAATGTATATGCGCCTTATCTGCTCCAATCAAACAACCCAAATATTTTCAGTATCTGTCTGTAAACAATCACGGGGCACTGAGTCCAGTTCAGGTCTCGTGCGAACCTTTTTTTTTTTTTTCTTCTTTTAGAAAAGTGTGCAATAAATAAAGCTTGACGAAATGCCGGTCCTTTGATTTATGGTTAAATTTGACAGCTTCTAATCTTACGTAATCATTGCATTCATCTTTGAATTAGTTGAATACACATAGCCAAAATTATTCGGGACCACCACGATATTCGATTTTCTTGTACTCTTCAGGGGATACGACAACAACAACATTAATTATACATTTTTAAGAAATTATCTTAGTCGGGGAGGACTTTTTTTTTAATGGAACATTTACATCAGGGGTTCTTGGACTTTTTGTTCAATGGACAACTTTTGTCAGTGTCGTAGAGAGACAGGCTTACTTTTCACAATAATGTTTTTAAATGCCTACTCGGTCTTAGTTGCAACTTGCACCGCTGGTAAGAGTTAGGGTTGAGGTTCAATCCG
This sequence comes from Caerostris extrusa, assembly GCA_021605095.1. Taxonomy (NCBI): domain Eukaryota; kingdom Metazoa; phylum Arthropoda; class Arachnida; order Araneae; family Araneidae; genus Caerostris; species Caerostris extrusa. The sequence goes on from BPLR01017462.1 coordinate 54,158, forward strand.
CTGATGGCTTTGTTGCAGACACTGTTTTAAAAAATGAGGAGACTCGATGGCGTTTATTATGTTCAGCATTTTGCTTCGTTAGTCGAACTGTATGGTATGAGTTTTCTGGGTTTTCTCCCATACCAGCAGATGCGGTGCAGTTCTCCCTTCTTCAGCTACGGGAGCCAAGTCAAACTTCTACCTACGGGTGCTCTATCACAACAAAAGCTGCCCCCCTTCCTTCCATCCATCCATGAGTAGATTACTGATAGGATGTCCGTCCCGTGCTTCCGATCACTGAGGATTAGTGACAACAACATTCACAACACTGTTACGTATAAACCGAACATCCCACTAGGTCATGAATAGGACATCATTACCCTTCTGGTTGACAGTTGTTTGTTGTTTCTTATCCCACTTGGTAGACAGCAACATCCATGCAAGCAAGCAACATCCATCCAGCAAGTCCATGAATCCATGTGGTCCCATGGAAGGAAGGAAAGAGAGAGGCAGCTTCTGTTGTGATGGAGCACCCGTAGGTAGAAGTCTGACTTAGCTCCGTGACGCTGAAGAAGGAGGGCAGTAACTTCCGGGGGGATGTTTTAGGGAGAATTACATATGGGAACTGCGTATCGTACGGTAGTAAATATAAATAAATCCCACCAGGTAGTCCGACTCACGAGGTAAGAGGCTGAACGTCCTAAACGCCATCGAGTCACCTGGATTTTTGAAAGTATCTATAACAAAACCACCAGCGGATTGAACCTCCACCTTAATGATCACCAGCTGCGCACGTTGCCACTGAGCCACAAGTCGGCTCTGAACTTTATGATAGTTCAGAGGAATGAGTTGTATGAAGTAAGACCGGGATGTAAATCCTAGATTCTTCAGGGTCAGGATGCGATAAAGGAAATTTCGGAAGGAAACATCAATTTAATTTAATCCATTTTCTATAGGAAAACAACAATTAATGTTTAAATAAAATAAAATTAATCTATTTTCTAATGTTAGAAGCATAAAAACATTTCTTACGAACTAAGTGTTCCAAAAAAATGTTATATTTCGTTTAAGTGAACGATTATTAACATAAACGTAAAACATATAACATTATAACGAAGTTCATTTTAGTTCTCATGCACTTAATCAGCAACACACTCTTTCGCTTATTATTCTTTGTTTACTGGAAACTGGGGATTGAAAATCAAAAACAAAATATTACTCAAGAACTGTATTTATATTTGATAAACAAATGGCTTACATATTTTTCCGATGACTATATACACGCCATGTACTATTTAGATATATGCAGCATTTGTTTTAAAACAATTAGAAAACCTGGTACAGATACTATGCACTTTACAGATAAGTACACTATTTGTTCTTTGCTCAAATAGTTAAATAGTGAATAACTTTTAAGATAACTGAAATCTTAAGTATTTCCGCTTGCCAGTGATAAAATAATTGCTCAATAACATTTTTCAAATTCTCTTGACTAGTTAAACTAACAGGCTCGTTTCGATTATTCCTTGTAATTTATATAAATTTACTGTTTAATTAATTTTATATTTCATTCCGATAGCCTTTCCAGATAATCGCTAAAGTTGTAGAAATCTGAAGGTGAAATATAAAATTTTAATTCAAATAATCTTTACTTGCAATACTTTTTAAGTTTCTTTCTGGAATTTCAATGAACTGGTATTTTTATTCCATTGAAATCCACTTAATTTCTTATGGAGCTAAGTATCTAAAATCAATACATGCATATGCATAAGTATAACTATAACTATTTCAGCAGTTATTTGTTTAAAAATTATTATTATTATTGTTTTACATAGATTTTGAGATCTGAAATCCGAAGTTATCAAAAACCTTTTTATTTTTTAATCACATCTTTTTTACCATAGATTTTATGCATTTAAATTATGTAATAGATATTTTTATCAACTCTAAAACCAAAGGTTTTCCCCTTTTAAAAAATCAAAACGCAACAGATTGCTTTCTTTAAAAAGCATCTTCTGCTCTGTTCTTTCTCTTTAAATCTCTTCTGTCTGTTCTTTCTTTTAAAGACATCTTTTGTTATGTTCTTTCTTTTAAAAATATCTTCTGTCTTTTCTTTTTAAAAACATCTTTCGTGTCTTCAGAACCTTAGCCAGATATACTAAATATCGATATAAAATGATATATCACAAATCATTCTTTAGATCAGTGACTGTAGTGCATGTCTCCAGTGGATCAAAACCTTGTATTTTTGCATACTAGAGGCGCGTTACAACTTATCTTATAAATTTATAGGTTTATTTTCCGAAATTGGATGATATTCTTAAACCATCTTTAATAGCTTTCTTGACACAAAAATTACATTCAAAAGTCATGTTTCCTTTTCTTTTTCAGATGTCTTGTGTCGTTTGATCTTCTGCTTTGAAATGCCCAACGCGTAAAACATAAATGCAAGATCCTGCAACATTATTATTTCAACATTTTCTGTGCCCTCCTCTACACAGGCAGCTATTACTGCAAACTTCCGACTAAATGGAGAAGAAAGAAGCTCCCAAAGTAGGAGACGAAGGAAATGAGACGGTGGCCGTCCCGCGACCCCGGATGGTGGGTGGGGGTGGATGGTGGTGCTGGGCTCCTTCATGTGCAACGTTATCGTGGACGGCATCATCTTTTCTTATGGACTTTTCTTGCCCGAGTTGTCGAAGGATTTGAATGAAACTAAGGAAAACTGGCGTGGGTGGGATCCCTGTTGGCTGGCTTTTACTTAATCGCTGGTAAGTTTTGCCATTCTATAGCATTCTATTTCAGCAATGAATAGTGTATCATTCGGTTTAAGATTGCGTTACAAAATTTTATATCATTGTGTTCATTATATGCATACGTTAATGTAAAAGCTTTTTTTTTTGTACTGTACTTTTTTATGTTGTTGTTCTAATGCAGCTGCAATACAGAGAGTTAATCTTTATGTTATAAGCAAGGGCTGCACCACTATTACTCATGTAGCACTACCCAGGGGACACGTGTAACTTGAAGATTGCTACGGACACGAGTAACACAACCCCCACAACGCTCTACGATCCTATTAGGACCGGGATCTACGGTTTAAAGTGAATTGCGAACCACTACAAACATCCATGGCGCCTTCTGAGACTCGAACCCGAAACTTGGAGCACCGAGTGCAAGAGCGGTAGCCACTCGGCCATCAGGCCCCAGTCTTCTTTATAACATTATCTCTTGTTACATTGCATTATGTGCATATGTAGACATAATGGAAAACGATGTTTTAAGCGAAAATATATGTTGTTTTTGCTAATCCCCTGGTGCAGGAAAGCCTACGCCAGGCCCAGCAGACCCCATCGCAAGTGACTGGGCCATGGCTAAGGGTAAGTTGCAGCTTCACTTTAGCGAGGAATCACGAAGGTTGAAGATCTAAACCTCAAGACAACGCTCTACGATTATTTTAGACCAGGATCTACGGTTTAAAATGGACCAAACCTAAAATAACCAAACCTTAAATGGACCTAAACCAAACCTTCACTGGTGTAACAGCCCAATGAAGGGCCAAGGCCGTCTGACAACTGGTAAATTTCGAAACAGATGTTTTTCTTTTTAGGGGATAGTGTTATCAGCCTTACGCCCAACTCTTATAGTCTTATTAGACGAGAACCTACAGTTTAAAATGGATTCCGAACCACAACAAACATCCATAACACCGCCGGGACCTCTTAGCCCTCGTGTGCCCAAGTTGACTGTAGAGCGACAAACCAAACCAATCAAAAACTTTGAGAACAAACTAACCAAAACCGTAAAAATAAAACCTACACTCATCCCAGAAAACTTTCTGCGAGTTATTTCCATTATCTGAAAATTTTATTCCATTATCTATGTAGCGAAGATTTTATCGTCTCATTAAATCATTAAAATAGTTTATATTTAAAAGATACTGATGATACTTTGAATCATTTGTTATTATTTTATTCCAATGCATAAAGATTAATGAGCACAAAATCCTTGACTTAATAATACCTTTGACCAGACTTTAATCTTGATAAAAAAAAATTTTAATCTGATTTCTAGAACAATTTTTATAAGATGATATAAAAGCAACTGATAATTTATGTCAGCCTGGAGTGTTATTAATAGCTGCGGTAGAAGTTTTAATAAATTAATCTTCTTCACGATGATGTGCATCCAAAAGTAAATTAATTTTTAATATTCAGTGGCACGTGTTTCATGTGTTCGTTCTCAGACTACAAATAGCCATCAATAATTTTTTTTCCCGCTATCATCATTGCTGTTATATAACTATGGATAAACTAGGCTAATTATAACTAAGCTGTTGTTTAACTATATTGTTGGACAAAGGACAAATTTAAACACCCTTCTTCGATGATTGTTGTCCCCATTAAGGGTGAGTTTAGAGACGTCTGATAAAAGATTTTCAAGTATCTCTGGCGGTTGGTACCATAGGTTTCGGATTCGAATCCCGGCGGTATCGTGGATGCTTGTGGTGGTTCGGAATTCACTTAAAACCGTAGGTCCCGGTCTAATAAGACTGTAGAGTGTTGGGCGTAGGGCTGGCAACCCTACCCCATAAAAGTCATACCATACCCCTCTTGCCTGCTAGTAGGAGTGATTGACCCATCATGGAGCTGTTGCACCACTGATGATGATATATATATATATATAATATATATCATCCTCATCATATATATATGATTTGTCACGACAAATGGCTCTTGCATATTTTTCTTTTCACTGCGCATTAGTGGATGTTTTATCCCACTTATATATGTCATGATCTTAATAATCTGAGGATATTTCCTTCCCGAAATACTTTTAGAGGAGACTGGTCCTAATTTGCACGTCGTATGAGAGAAAACTTGTAAACCTCCCATCAAGTAATCTGACAATCGATGGGAGATGCAGATTCATCGTTGGGGGGTAGTAATGCTCACCCAGTAGCATATCTTCCAGCGACACATGCCCCCTGGGTAGTGCTAATTGAGTAAGATTGCTGCAACCCTTGCTTATAGCATAAAGATAACTGTCTCTGTATCGCCAGCTACGTTAGAAAAAAAAATTTCAAGTATAACTGATTCAAATCATCAAAATTCTTGCACAAAAAAAGGAAAAAAACACTCATTTTTAAGAAGAAAAAAACCACGAATTTATTTTTTTGTCATATTTTAGCCCAATAAAAACATTATTCAACATCGTATATAGTCATGAAACGGATCGAAATCAAATAAAAAAAGCAGCTATTGACCACAGCTATCACTACTTCGCATTCGTTTTAGGATTTGAGGGGGTCGGTTTGTCGCTTTACGAACATTTTGTGCACACTTCAGGCCAATTAGACCGGTACCTACAGTTTAACGTGGATTCCAAACTAACAACCACCCATTGCACCTGGCCAATTGACCATGAAGCCGCTTATGATTTGAGGAGGATTTGCCAGTCTTCAAAACTTTTGTTGTTTCTTATCCCAATTGATTGACAGCAACATCTAGTCTAAGTCTATGAACCAGTGTGTCCTCATGGAAGGAAGGGAAGTTTTGTTCCGATGGCTACGTGACGCTGAAGAAGTAGGGCAGTGCTGTTCGGGAGGTATTTTAGGGAGAACTAACCAGCATTTGCGTATCTTATGAGAGAAAACCCACAAAACTCCCACCAGGTACTTCTATCAACCATCGGCCAGGTCCTCAGGGTTCGTGTTCGAATCCCGGCGTTGCCATGGATGGTTGTAGGGATTCGAAATCCATTTTTAGCCGTAGGTCCCTGTCTAATATGACTGGCCGAGTGGCTAGCGCTCGGTGCCACAGCCCTTTCGGGTGCGAGTCCCGACAGAGCCATGAATGTTTGTAGTGGTTCGGAATCCAATTTAAACTGTATGTCTCGGTCTAATATGACCGTAGAGCGCCACGGAGACCAGTCAGATTTCTGACCCATATCATCAAAACTGTAAAAGGGGCAACTCAACTCTATGCATAGTGGTCTGATGTGGTGTAGTAGTAGTAGTCCGACTAACGACGTAAGGTGCTAAACATCCCAAACGCCATCGAGTCTCCTCTTTTTGAAACAGTGTCTACAACAAAGCCACCTGCGGATTGAACCTCATCCTTCATGAACACCAGCTGTGCACTTTGCTACTGAGCCATGATTCGGGTTTAAAAACTTCTGAAAAGCTCAATGACTTAGATAAAATCAGTCTTATTTGTTTATTTAATTTTTGTGGTTTCACAGTAAACTCAAAATTTTCTGGTTCTTTTCTAAACATGACCTAACTTTATCTATTTTAGATTATCGTACAGATTAAGAATAATATTTTATGAAAAAAAAAAAATGAAATTTTTGCTGATGCATGCAGTTGCTATCTATAGCAATTTTGAAATCACTTTTTCTTTCTTAAAATGAGTTCAATATAAAAGTTGAGAAAAAATTGCTGTTCGTGAGATTAAATGTTATCTAGTTCATCAAGTACATGATTTTGAATGAGTTAAGAAGGAAACAAGTAATAATATAAAAAAAAAAAAAATTTAAAAATTTCTACTTTTTTTCACTCTATTGCAGAAAGTCCTATATAAATAATATTCAATTATTTTTTTTAAGTTTATCTGGCGCCATCTATTGGTAAATATATGCAACTTAAATCTATAAAAAAACTAAAATTAAGTAATTAAATTTAATTGCTGAATTAATTTTTGAAAAAAAAAAACTGTATTAGCATCCAGTGTCATCCTCTACAAGTTCGAAAAAAAATGTGTTTGAACTTGGGTGGACGAATAAAAAGTATTTTATGAACGATTGAAAATTTTAACAAGATATATATATAAGAGAGTGTGAGCTAATAGAAGGAATTGAAAAAAAAAAATGATTTCAGTTATAGTTTAAGAAGGGAAAAAAAGATTAACTAAAAATATTATTTTCAGAAATCAAATAAAAAAATAATTTTTAATTTCTTTGTCTGCCTTTAAAATTTTCTGTTAATATTTGATTGAAATATATATAAAACGGATGGCATTCAAAGTATTTTCGAATAAAAATTTCTTTTCAGTACATATCATCATTTCTTTATCACTTCCTGCATCTTTTTAGACTTTTGATAATTTTATCTCTGCTATAAGTAATATTAATAATAAAAATTAAAATATATATATTTTGCGAAAACCGGATTAGCCAAGTACTGAAATATTTATGTATTTAAACTAGATAATAAGATACTATAAAAAGAGAGCCGATGGCCGAGTGTGGCGCTCGGTGCCACTGGTTTCGAGTTTGAGTCCCTGCTGTGCCATGGATGTTTGTAGTGACTCGTAATCCATTTTAAACCATAGGTTTTCGTCTAATATGCCTGTATAGAGTTGAGCGTAGGGCTGATAAGCCTTACCCCTTAAAAGAAAAACATCTCCCTGTCTCGAAATCTGCCAGTTTAACGTGGATTCGAACCACTCACAAACATGCATGCCACCTGCAGGTTTCGAACCAGATCTTTTAATAATAGATCATTTATAATCGTATCTTTGCTAAATATGTAGAGTGTTCTTAAACTGTTTTCTTAAAATAAGAAAAGATGGCAGTATCCATCAAAGTGAACAATATTTACTATGGAAACTATAGTTGTATTTTACTCATTCCATTTTCATTCGAAGCAAGTCCAACAAGCCCAAATCGGCATTAGGTGTTGCATAGTGCCACATCTCCAAGAAATCACCGTTAACACACTTTTAGTGGAAAGTATCAGTATCGACAATTGCAAACGTTTTTCTTTTTTCTCAGCAAATGTTGTCGCTACATAAATGTTTTTAAAAATGTTATTTTCTCAGCAAACGTTGTTCTTTTCTTAGCAAACGTTGTTTCTTTTTAATTAACAAGCGTTGTTCTTTTTCTCCAGCAAACGTTGTTCTTCCACAAAAATTGTTTTCTCAACAAACGTTGTTCTTTCATTAACAAACGTTGTTCTTTTATCAGCTTAAAAGTTGTTCTTTAATTAAAAATGTTGGTCTTTTTCTTGGCAAATGTTGTTCTTCAACAAAAATTATTTTTCTCTAACAAACGTTGTTCTTTTATTAACAAACGTTGTTCTTCAAAAACGTTGTTTTTTATTCTTAACAAAAATTGCTCTTTCCTCAGCAAACATTCCTCTTTAAAGAGTTATTTTCTTGAGGAAACGTTGTTCTTTAGAAGCGACACTTCTTCAGATCTTCTTTCAAGATTGGAAAAACGTTTCTGGGAATAATAACCTCAGCTTTCCATTTCAGAAATGATGATATCAGATACAGCTCTTTCCCAATCTTCGTTTTAGGCAGTTTGTTCACAAAGAATCACTTGAAGCATCTACTATCTTTCTCTGACCTGAATAATTGTGATTGAGCATATTATAATTGCTTTAATATTATTCCGGGGCCTGATGTCAAAAGTATCTGGCGTTCTGGCGTGTATCTAGGGTTCGAGCGGTGCCATAGATATTTTGCAGTGGTTTGGATTTCACTATAAACCGTAGGGTTTCGGTCTAATGACACTACTACACTACCCTACAACACTGTGTCTAGAGCTGAGTTGACCCTATACATTTGGGAATGATGTGGGTGAAAAGTCTGACTGGACTCCGTGACGCTCTTACAGTCAAGCGAGACCAGGACCCTACGACTTAAAGTGGAAAGTTCGAACCACTACAAACATCCATGGCACCGCCAAGACCTACAACACATCCGACACCCGCCGAAAGCCTGTGGAACCGAGCACCAGAGCGCTGAACACTCGGCCATTCAGGCCCCGTGCTCTAATGACAGTAAAGCGTTGGGTTGACAACCTCTTGGTACCACAGTATTCGAGATCGAGTGTTTGTAGGGGTTCGAATTCACTTTAAACCGTAGATACTGATCTAATATGACTGTAGAACTTTGGGCGTAGGGCTGCAACCCTACCTAGTAAAAAGAACAGCATCTGTCTCGAAATCTTCCAGTAGGCAGTCGGCCTTGACGCACCATGGAGATGATGCGCCAATGAAAAGAAGAAGAAGAATATTCTCTCTCTTTTCTAATTCTAACTTAAATCTGATCCGTTTCATAGTAAATATTATCCATCTGATGGGTACAATCACTCCTCTTAATTTTTAAAAATAATAAATTTCGTATATTTATTGATTTTGTTAATCAATGTCTTATAAAATATTTTTTATTTTTCTAGGTCCGATCGTTAGTGGACTGGCCAACACCTACGGCACTCGTCCGGTCACTATTATCGGCACTGTCGTGTCCGCCATCAGCTTCGCAGTGGCCTCTCTTTCACCTAATGTGGAATATCTCTGTTTAGCGTTCGGGGTTTGCGGAGGTAATTCATTTTGTATCATTTCAATTCTTAGTAAAAGAACAAGAAAGACAAATGTCCATTTTTTAACTATTCTCAATGGAAAGGAAAAAAAATTACTCCTATTTAAAGTATTTAAAAGAAAATCATCATAGGCATTCTCAATATTCTGAAAGAAAATGTGAATATTCTTGATATTCTAAAATTCACGACACATTCAAATATTAATGCCAAAAAATAGCTAATAACTGTAGCATGTGTTCTAAGTATTTGTGCGGAATTTTGATACTGCTTAATATAAGGTTGTAAGCGTTCTTCCAAAAAAAAAATCATCAGTTCGCCTACACAGACTCTCACTATATATTAATATATTATCTGTTTGGAAAATGTCATTAAAAAACAGTGACTGTATAATGACATTCCTCTTTAAGTATATTACTTATTTCGTTACAATGATATTGCGCTTATTTCGCGCATTCTCTGCGCGTAGCTGAATATCGGGTTTTCGGCTTAGAAGTGGAATCCTTCCGCGAATTTATAATTATGCCTTTAAATGTGCTAAATATTGTATGTCTCTAATTGTATGTGTGTCAATAAAGGTGCGAGTTCTCCAATCTGTACCTCAAGTATATCAACCCAACCACACCCAGTTACAATCTGGTTACTCAACCTGCACATTACAAGCAAGGAATATTTTTAGATCCTAAAATTCTTTTTTAATAAATATAAATCAAAGATTAAGTACGGAAGGCATTCTTTTTTTATTTCTTGATTCAATTAACCTATGTGAGGTTGCAAAGAAAGTTTTTGTCTTTTATCCAATTGAAACGAATCAAAAAAATTAACAAAAAATATACTTATTTAATCAATAACTATCACTGGTTTTAATGAAATGTTTCCATGAATGGAGGAAGCATAAGTTCCATAAAAATCAACGAAGACAGTTTTTCCTGCATAAAATGATTTACCCTAGCAACTGACAGCTTTATATATATAACCAGTAACTAGAGTTCTGGCACTTGGTGCCCGCGTTCTAATCTCGGCGGTGACATGAATGTTTGTAGTGGCTCGGGAGTTTACTTTAAACCATAGATCATGCTCTAATATGATTGTTGAGCGTAGAGCTGACAAACAACCTACCCCATAAAAGAAAGCCTCACCTGTCTAGGGAAATCTACCAGCAGTCAGACCGCCTTGACCCACCATGGGGCTGTTCTCCAATGAAAAAAAGAAGAATATAATATTACGGATTTGTTCAAAGCTGTTGGATAGGCTTTGAATGACAGTTAAGCTACTGTCAGCGGATCCATTATCATGTAATGGATCCTCTAATTTATTGTCGACATCTTGAAATTGCATATTTGTTAACATGTCTTATAATTACCCTTTCGAGAAACAAATTGAGATTGAATTGTGAATATATGTTTTTATAATTATACTCAGTGTTTCTCAAATTATTAATATGATTTTCCATACCTTCAGGAATAGGCTTCGGCTTCATTTACCTCCCAGCCGTTGTCACCGTTGGATTCTACTTCGACAGACGACGAGCCTTCGCCACAGGCCTCGCTGTCTGTGGTTCCGGCGTGGGCACCTTCATCATGGCGCCTTTGGTCCAGTACCTTCTCTACGCCTTCGACTGGCGGGGCACCATGCTCATCCTGGCGGGGATCGTCCTCAACTGCGCCTTCTTCGGGGCGCTCTTCAGGCCCCTGCAGGTGTCCCCTCCCAAAAAGGACGTCAAGGAAGCTCCGAAGGGTCCCAAACCACCCCTGCTGAAGAGGATTCAAGAACTCCGAGAAGTTCAGAGAGAGGGTTGGGGATCAGCTGATCAGTTGCCCTCTATGCCACAAGCATCTGTCAGCTTACCAGAAGTAAGTTATTCTAAATGTAACATAGTTTAAGGTCTCTGAATTGCTTCATCAAGATGCCCATTTGTTTGGTAAAATAGCTGATAGCTAGGTTCTTGACCCAATAACAATGTGCGAAACTAGTTTGCAGAAGGACGCGTTTATTGAAGATGAACATCCAAAATTCATTTCATCAGTACCTTTTTATTACTAGACATGTAAAACAAAACTTCAACCAATCAGAATCACTTTTCAATGCCAATCATTTCTCACGATGGAAACTCATTGGATGAAAGTTGAAGTGGTTACTGTTATTCTCACAGTTAAATATTTAACAACGTTCATTTAATCACCAGGGTGGTACTAAATTAAACTGACCAAAACATTTCTTATACTTGACTGTTGATTCCTGAGTCGAATTTTTATGTTGCCTTTTGGCTCCTGGCTCTTTACAGTAATTTTATCTACCACAATCTTTACTAATGTATTCAGAAAAAATTATTTAAGGAATTCATTAAATTTTATTGAATTCATATCTATAACACAGTTTTTTTGCACTAAAAGGAATTTATTATAACTTTAAAAGTGTAAAAATTGCTCTAATTTAAAAGATATATTGTACTCTAAATTTGCATACAAATATATATACATCCTATAAAAATAATAACATTAAATTGACAGTTACCAAAATATTATAGAGTGGCTTAAGTTAAGCAAAAGAAAATTATACACTTTAGTCACAAAGTTAGAATAATTACCAAACGACCGAAATTTGTGTAAATCCCGTCCTCTTACTTTAGATGGTAATTTTCTGCCAAATCTTCATGACCCATTTGGGTTTGCATAAAAATAACCCTCCATAATAGGGTTCAATGATTAACCATCTTGAATAATTAATCAATTGTTGGCGATCGCCAAGCTCACATAAACTCTGTGCTTAGCGACCGACACCACTCCAGTTGGAAAGTCTTCATAATTTAGAAAATATACAAATTATTTTTTATTTAATTATTTAAGAGTCGGTAGTTGGATTTTAATAACGATTCCCGACACCGAATATTTCAATAATATTTATAAAATCAATATTATTTGTTAAATAATAAAAAGACATTAAAGTAAAATAAGCTAGTTAGTTATTAAATTAAAAAATGGGTAATTTTCTTACTTATTTATAACTGATCAAAATGTATTAAAAATTAAAGCAGAAATAAAACAAAAAACATTTAATTCATTTCTTTAGTTCAAAATAAGAAGTGAATATTAATAGAAAAAATTTAGAACGAAAAATAAATTTGTCTATATAGTAGAACATCAAAAAATGTACAAATATATAGATATACAAAAACTTACCATTTTAAATTCAAGATTATTTTTAAAACAATAAACAATTCTTAATGTTTTGAATTCTTTTTAACGAAAAATAAAAGAAATTAAAATTATTAAATACGAACTATGAATCACTAGAGTAAATAAGAGCGCTTTAAAAACTATGATGCCATTTCATATTTGTAATTCTGTTGCAGACGATTTTTGAATTGAATAGTTCGAGTGCGAATTTAAAATAAATAGAATATTTTTTTATAATTTATAGCTGCGCATCATATAAAAAGATTCAAAAATTTAAAAAATAATAATAACAATAAATTTCTAAGAGTTTTTAAGTTTTAGAAAATTGAAACACAAATATCTTGCTAGATTGTCTTCTTTAAGATCAAAGTTTTAAAAGTTTTCTCCATTTAAACTTAAAACATGAAAAATAAGAACGCTTTAAGAACAATGATGCCATTTCACATTCGTAATTCTTTTGCAGACGATTTTTGAATTAAATAGCTCGAAAGTGCGAATTTAAAATAAATAAAATAATTTTTTTATAATTTTTGGCTGCGCATCACATAAAAAAGAATCAGAAATTAAAATATAATAATCATAAACTTCTAAAATTTTAAGTTTTAGGAAATACAAATATCTTGCACGATATATAGATTGTCTTCTTTAAGATCAAAGTTTAAAAACTTTTCTCCATTTAAACTCAAAACGATTTTTCTGCAATACAACTCCGGTAGTAAACACAATGAACGGATACTGAATTCTGGATCTATGCCAATCAAAGTGAGAAGTTTATAACTTGCTGTACTCGGTTGTTAGTAAACATCTTGTTTGTCTGGGCCGGGAAATATTTTATTTTACCCATACGAGAAACTTCCGCACATCTATCATGGCTTCCTGTTACTTTTTACACTGAGTCAACTCGTGTTAAAATGATAATTAATCGGCGCGAATTTAGTCAAACCTTGGTTGTCTCTCTATTATGGTAAACATTCGAAGGCCTGAGAAAATTCTTAAGTGATCTTATTATTATTATTATTATATTTTAAATGATTACTTATCTATTTTTCTTTCAAACTTGCAAAGGTGGTTCGAAACAAATTGTATAATGTGTGAATGTCTCAAGGCTATTCAATTTGATCAGCCAATTCTAGTTGACCTTTGTTAAAGACGGTCGAAAATTGTAAACATATTTTTCAGGGCTGATTCCTTAAATAATTGACCTTCAAAGTTATGTAATGAAGTCATTGCTCGAAAAATAAGAATCGAAAGTTGCATAATGATTTAGAATGTCTCAAGAACCACTTGTTGATTAGATACATTTCCGAAACGCAATTTATTCAGAGTGATCAAAGAAAACATCCTTATTTAATAATAATGATTTACTAAGAGGCTCTTCTTGTAAATTGGCTTAATTATTTGGGGTTCTTAAGAGATTTTTATATGCATAAAATACCTAAACATAATTATTTTCTTATTTTGATATGATTATATATAAACAAATGGATAATTAATTTTTTTTTCTCTCTTTGAAACGAGACCTGAATGGAAAAGTATTAAAAAATTTTTTTAGTTGAAATATTTCGAAAAAAATGTTTGGAAATCATATTCTGATTACTGTTGATATGTAGGAAAGATATGTTCTGTAATGATGAATGATTTTAAAGCATGATAAATTATTACGAATCTACAGTTCGACAATCGATTGTGCGGAAAGGTAAACATCCGGTTCAAAGCCGGAAATGTATCAGTTATTTATTAAAAGTGCTAGTCAGTTATACGTGGCCCAATAGTTTAATGAGAAATGATTTTAAACCACGATAAATTATTACGAAACTATAGTTCGATCACCGATTGTGTAGAAAGGTAAACATCCGATTTAAAGCGAAAGCTTATCAATAATTTGTTAGAAGTGCTAGTCAGATATACATGGATCAATAGTTATCGTGAAATTTATTTCATGTATTTTTTTAATCTTGTGTAATTTAAAATTTTAACTATTACAAAATATAATTTTTTTCATTGCAATTTAAATTCCTACGAAAATACTCTATTATGTTGCTCCATTTTGTTTGAATCTGTGTGGTAAATTAACTGTTTGTCAATTTACCATACAGTCATACAAGGTATAATGAATGATGAATAAAATATGTATAACGAATAAGATATGTTTACGAATATTTACTTTGACCTGAGTAATTTATCATCAGAACGGTAAATATGTAGCAAATTCGGCGTTATTTAGGGTATGTACTACAAAGAAATCTGCGACAGTACACCCACATTTACCACCTCAATTTTTAATATACACCTTAACTGTTGGCATCTGAGAAGTTCACATCCTCCAACTCTCTTCCTTGAACCCAACTGCAGGATTTCCTGATCTATGGATATAAATCCTTATCATTCCTGCTATAGACTTCAGTTTCACTTGTCGGATTCGAAACCAACTCCTTTAGTACAGAAAACCAAACACACTTTCCACCAGACCGCTTGTATCTTGCGAATAATTATTATGAAGGCATTATTAACTATTACAGGGGTGGTCAACCCAAATGATCCTAACTCCGCGGGCCGCATATAAAATTTTATATCCCCACATTAGATTTAGACCCACTATAGACATTTTTGGGGGTGAAAAATGGAAACATAAGGAGTTGCTATTATTGTGTTTACTATTATTCTTACATGTAAACATAGATAATATAATAATAAGGATATTTAGCTCATAACTGCGCGTATCTAAGGTTGGTCTGCTTCACTGAGGTCACTTAAAGTTAAACATAGAACCTGATATATTATATGTTCCAAGATGAGCTCGCATCATGAGTTCGCAGAATATAATCTGTGAACTCATAACTGTAAACTCATAAATAAAAAAGGCAATATCTGTCATATATACGCACAAATATTATTTTAAAATCAAAATTAATCTTTTCTCATCATTTGGACATTTTTGAATATATAGATGTTCAAATAATGCATTTTTTAATACATTGGTTTTCACTACTTTGGCCATTATAAAATAAATATAATTTGTAAAAGTGTGATAAATCTGACGGCTGGAAAAATGTTGAAGACGGGCCGCAGGTTGCACACTCCTGAACTATTATGAATATTGTGAGTAATTAGTGCAAAGTAATCTCAGTTAATGCTTTTTTTCTTAAGCCTAAAATAGATGTTGGTAATGTTTGCTTTTAATAAATTTTTGACACAATTAAATTAAAATATATTTTTCGAATTTTTTAAAAATAAAAACTTGTTTTTAACAATACCGTACCAATTTCTTTTTAGATATCATGCGTATTGAAGAAGCTAGGTTCAACCCCTCTCCTATCTTCAGAAAACAACAACAGTCCACCTCCATCCTACAACGACGTTGTCGAAGCCGACGAAGAAGAAAGGTACGCCTTTCTTCAACCTCAACAACCACCTCCTGTCATGAAGACCCATTCAGCTTCGATGTCTTCTGCAGAAATCTCCTCTAGACCACGCAACAAGTCACTGCATAGTGTGCCTCGAACTGGCATGTCCCGTCCCTTTTACCGCCAGGACATCCTCTACAGCGCCAGCCTTCTGCATTTGCCAGAATTCAAGAAATCCAACAATGATCTCAGTTTGTATGCTGCCAGCGTCACCAAAATCCCACAAGAACCAATCGCTGAAGACAGTGGTTGCTTGTCGCCAGCTATGAGGGACACCTTCAGGCTAATGCTGGATGTCTCTCTGCTGAAAAGTCCCACTTTCTTGCTTCTTGGTTCTGGTGGGTTTCTTACACTGGCTGGATTTTTCATACCTTTCATGTTTGTGGTGGATAGGGCTATTCAGCAAGGGATCTCAGTTGAACAGACGACTTACATACTTCCAGTTATCGGACTGACGAATACTATTGGCCGAGTATTCTGTGGCTGGATATCAGACAGGCCATCTTTGAATGCCTTGACCATCAACAATTGTGCTTTGGTGATTGGTGGATTGGCAACTGCTTTGAGTACTTGTGTCAACTCGATTTCTTTCCTCCTTGCCTATGGAGCGTTATTCGGATTTTGTATTGGTAAGTTGCATTTTGTGAAAAGAAATCTTACAAAAGTCACCATTCAATCTTTATAATTTATATGCAAGCTTTAAATTCTTCCTTGTCCTGTTTGTAAGCTTAAAATAAACTAGGCCAAAAAACTATAGTATATAAAGGAAAAAATGTCTTGAATTTTTTCATGTTCATACCTCTATTATTTAATTTTTTTTTTTTCATCTACTGTGATTTAAATTCCTATACATTTCACTTTTAATTTTAGTTAATGTTAAAGTAAAAATATCATTTATTTATTCTTTATTTAAATTCATACATTTTTATTTAAAAAATTTTTCCATTTAAATTCATTTTATAAAATGAATTGAGTTAAAGAATAAAAGCTCTAAACCACTGTTTTCTTATAATAGTCCATCTCTATATCATGTATCTTCTCATTTCAAACTAAATTTAAACGTTTTTACCTGATTAATGTTCAGAAAGATCTTCTAGTAAAAAAATAAGCAATGTTTTTATTATTTTATCAACTTACGACATTTGTAGTGGAAACATAACTATCTGCATCGAAATCCTTTTAGTAAAAACATTAAAACACTATTAATCAAAAATATCCTGCAAAATAAATTTCTTCCTAATTAAGGTCTAATATTTTCTGTGGAATAATTCTTATTTTAAAAATGAGCGTAATAAAATGTTTCATTGCATTTAAGATTATAATTAAAGAAATGAAATTAAAAATAATTTTAATACATAAAAGTCTATTAAAAATTAAGAAGATCAATATTGGTCATATCTATTTTCTGCGGTTGATTTTCGGGAAACTACAAAACGTTTTCTTTTAACCTTTAATGGCCGCCATTATAGAAAAACTTCACAGATGGAAGTGATATTTTTGGGGAGATTGCTGGAAAGCATATCAGAAAAACAGATGACATTAAAATTTCACTGTTAATCTCATTTGTACGATTTTGTGAGCCAGAGATCAGTTGTCACAATCAAAAGTTTATCACTGCACAAAATGGCGCAATAAATGATAGTGGGTCATTGTTCGTTAACATTTAAATCCATACTTGATCCACTTTAAGGATTGTTAAATTCATACTTGATCCATTTTAAGGATCGTTAAATTCATACTTGATCCACTTAATACTCAAAATAAGAAATGCTTTCATCGGTTAAAAAAATTTCACATGAATTTCATGGCTATCGCATTGATTTATACTTGTGATATTATTTGCTTAATATCGTAATTTGATTTCTGTTTGGCATTATTTTTCCAATTATTCTATTATTACACATTATTTGCACATTGCATTTATGTTATTGTATAATATTTTGTGTATTAAGACATCTTTTTTGTCATTTCGATTATTTTTGTGATTAACAATATTTTCAGTTTATAATTATCTTCTGATAGTCAAAATATATTGTTCTTAAATAATTCGATGATTCAGAATGGTAGCAACAAATAAATGAATGTGAAAGACATATAAAAAGACCATCTTCTGATCATCAAAACATACCATTGTTAAACAATCATTTGATTCAGAAAGCAACAATGAATAAATACTGATGAAAGATTATCTTCTGATAATCAAAACATATTGTTCTTAAACAATCATTTGATTCAGAACGGCAGCAACAAATAAATGAGTTGAAAAATTATCTTCTGATAGTCAACACATATTGTTCGTAAACAATTATTTGTTTCAGAAAGACAGAAACAAATAAACGATGATGAAAAGATATAAAAAGACTAGCTTTTGATCATCAAAACATACCATTGTTAAGCAATCATTTAATTCAGAAGACAACAACGAATAAATGCTGATGAAAGATAAACTTCTGATGGCCAAAACATTTGTTCTTAAACAATAATTTGATTTACAATGGCAGTAACAATATTATAGAATCAAAATTCTCGTTTTCTTACAAAAAATAAAATATATATATATATATATATATATATATATATAGCCAGTGAGAAGCTGATGAGTACTGCTAGTATACTTGTAAAAATGAAATGAGTGCCGTAAATAAGTCCTTTAAATATTTTCATCCATTTTTTAATCTAATTTGTTATTCCAGAAAAAAATAGAATGTTTTTAACTTAGTGATACATTTTAAACAGGTTGTTTCGCAACTCTTCGTTCCATCGTCATTGTGGAGTTGTTGGGCCTTGAAAAATTGACGAACGCCTTCGGTCTTCTGCTGCTCTTCCAAGGAATAGCATCGATCATCGGGGCACCAGTCGCAGGTGAATGTCCATATTATTCCTTATTACGTAAATTGTTGTCTTTAAGGTAAATGACAATATTATTTTCAACTTAAATAATAACAGGAATACTTTACCAAATTAATTTCAATGTTCTTATTAGCTACTGTATTATTCTGATCATCATCAAACTTATTGTTTTCAGACCATAATATTGAAAATATGAATTTTAAAGCAAGGTTACAAATTCAGGGAATCATGAAATAAGTACAAACTAATGTTACTTTTGAGATATATTTTAAAAAGTTTTTTTTTTTTTTTAATGTTTAAAATTATCTCTTAAGCGGAGATTACAAAATTTTGCTGTCAGTAATTTATATGTTCATGATGTCCGACAATCACTGGGATGTTACAAAATTATGTTTTACTTTTAACTAGAGTTTCAAATAAAATGTTCTTCTAAAATTATTTCGATCCTATTGGCAACAATTAGGTACTTAGTTTATTATCGTTTGATTTCTGCAATAAAAAAAAAATCCTTTACTTCATTACTCATAAAATATACTCTTATTGTTTTGGGAAGCGAGGTTTTTCCGTCCTTGATTACTTTCAAATTTGGTTTTAAATTTCTCACATGGGCATTTTTATACATAATATTTATTTACAAAATAACTGATCAATTATTAAATAATTTTAAAAATTAATTCAGAATAAAAATGAAGGAAAGACAATTTTATTTCAAAGTGAAAACGAGATTTTTCAAAAAAGAAAATCGTTTGGAATTCTATAGTATTCTATTTTTTATTTTTTTAAGATTGCTTTTATGTGTTTTGTTCTTACTTTAAATTCTAAATTTTATGAATAACCTGTATATTGGCCCATCGGATTATTTATTTATTTATCTTTTTTTTTTTGGGGGTATTTTTTATTCCTGTATTTTTTTCTTTGTCATATATTCTTTTTCAGTAAAAACCCTTTATTGTAAACTTTGCTTAAATAACATTTGTGATTCTATATGATATCCAGGGAAAATAAATAATTGTCCAAAAACGCCAAGCATTCATTGTAGTTTGCTTTTCATATTTCTGCCGATAACGCATATATTTTATATACAATTTGGTGTTTAATCAGAAATCAATTCTCTAAAGTTTTGTTTTTTATGAAGATGTTCCATCTATCAACAAATATCAATCACTAATGTGATCTATACGTTTTTCCATTTTGTTCTGGCTTCTGTTGCAATTATTGCTTTGACCTAAAAAAATATCTAAATCACTCAGTGCGTCAATCATTCAAGTGCTTTTCAACGTTGCTGGTTTGGAAGGTGTTTTCTTGAATGAACAGTTATTTACTGTACGTAATGATCCATCATTGATGGAATAGAAACCAGTACACTCTTAGTATGGGCGAAACTCGACCATCCATCGATTTCGCCCTTCTGATTTCATCATCATCTTGGAACATGAGATGGCGGAGCAGATAGCACAAAGCAATGTTTCCCTGAAAAACAGAATTTGGAGGTGGCAGATAGATGACGGACGCTACTGAGCGATGCGATAAAAATCTGTTGTCATACTTTTCAGGTCATCTTTCAGCAGGAATCAGAAATTGATTAGCACTATTTATTAATAACTCAATGGCTTTATCGGAAACTCAGCGCCAAGATGACGGGGTTTTGAATATCTCTTGATTTCATCAATGCGTCAACAGAAAAAAAAAAAAACTGGGCTTTTTAATATATACATTGCAATATTGGTTTGTCTTGAGACCTGAAATTCAAATTTATCTGAAATCCTTGGCATTTGAAATTAAAACGTTCAGCAATTTTTTTGATCTAGATACTTTTTTAAAGTAGACATGTTAATCAATTATGAAGTTTCATATAGTAACATATTCAGTTCCTGGTGAATAAAATCTATCATGCCAGAAAAGAATCTTTCTCATCTACTCTGCATACATTAAACTGTAGGTCCCGGCCTAATTAGTACAAAGTGACCGTAGAGCGACAAACCAAACCTGGATCTACTCTGCACGTTAATTTAAGGTAACAGTAGGTTCAGAGCAAAAGATTTTAAATGTTTTGTGGTATTTTTTTTTTTTTAATGCTATCGTTGAATTACGTTATGAAACATTGACAAACATGAAAGAATGGTTACGCATAACATTTAATTAAGAGAAATTAATATTTTCCATATTATAGAAAAATAAATGAAAAAAATAAAAAAAGAAATAAATTACCGCGGTGATACAATAAATAAAATGATAAGAGTTAACATTCCATCAAAGAAGTGGAAAGAAACAGTGAAGTTCCATAATAAAAAGTTTAGTTGTTCTTTAGATTGCACTGCAGAAAACAAAAGATCCGCTAGATGTTAGGTTTTAGACTACTCAAGTTTTTATATAATAAAAATACTAGAATATGACCCATCTTGCTGGAAATATATCTTGATTGGAACCTTGCTATTCGTAAAATGAGATTGATTATATACATCCTGAATTTGTTGAGAATTAATTAATGTATTCAGATTTTCATAGAGTTGGCAATTCAATGCGATGAACACTTGAGAAAAATCTATAACCAGTGATTAAAGAAATAAATATTAGCTACTGATGAATAAAATAAGGAAATATTTTTCAAATTGAAACTCAAAAGAACATTTTCAAAGTTATTTTTAAAAAAATTTAAATAATCGATACATGTTTTTGAATCGATACTATCTAGTGGACTTTGAGCTGGAAACCCTGACGAGACATTAGCGGCAGCTCGCATCCTTCTTGATCTTGATAGCAAAGTATAGTGATAACCATACGTTTACTTTTAGCGATAAAGCAAGAGCTTACAAAGTGAACCCGTAGTGGAAGTGATATTTAATTTAGTTTGAAAAGTCTCAAGGTTTGAGGCGTAGATTGCAAATGATGGATCGTTGACGGACACCTTATGTGAAGCCGACAAATATTTTGATCCACTTTTATAAATAACATGCAGAAACTGTCTATCAAATTTTAAGATGCATTAATGCTGACGTGAGTATGAGTGAATTCACGTTGGTCTAAAAACGTGGTTCCACGTTGTCGAGCATCGAGATGACCAAACAAGGTTGCCACTCTGCATTTACTTTTGATTGTTACGCATGTATGATGTATACGAAACTTGCTGATGTAATTTCGACTTTGGTCATGCATAATTTGAACCAAACGTAAATCGCTTATGAGTGTTCTATTATATTACATTGAAATATCTCTTAATATCCAAGATGTCGTCGGCCTATGTTACGACATCAAGTGAGTTACTGATTGCGGTTGTCTATATACAGATGTAGGACTGCTGTGGCAATTTTGAATGGGCTTTTACAACTGTATCTTTATACCATGAAGAGAATCCACGTTGAATGTCTTTTATAATGATTAATGAGATTCAGCATCACAGAGATTGCCAATACATTTGCAAAGAAATATGTATTGATATTCCTATAACATCCAATAATATTGTAACTCTATTCATGATCTAGAGGGGGGAGAGAAAAGCTTTATATGCTCATAATTAGAAGACTAGTGTGTGAATAATCTTCTAATGTACTATTCCTTTATCATCCCGGGGTGTTCTTTGTTTTACAGACGAAAGAATTCTGCAAAGCACATTTCAGATTTATTTTTGGTTCAGTGTTCTAGAATCGATGTAAAGTATACAGTGCTTGTACAGGGTGTAACATTAAACAGGATTTCCCCAAGCCATCTTAAGTTTCACACTTAGTCCTTAATATTGCTTTAATTGTTATACCACAGCTACCCGATGTGTTATCGAAAGTATTAAGGAACTATTTGTTAATATTTTTAGGTAGCTCTGTTATTTCCATCATTAATGCAAATGTGTTTCTTTTGGTTCCTAAACTCTTGAACCACATTTAGTCTGCTCTTTTGCCGTCAAATCCCGAGGCATGTAAGGAAAAGAAATTTTTGTGGCTGCCAATACCGATTTGGGTTATTCTAAAATAGATACTTTCACACGGTGTTTTTGATTTCTTCAAGATTGTGAGACTCATGTATCATGTGTGAGTCTTATGGTTGTAAATTCCTTTATTAAATATTCACAAAGTTATTTTTTATCCCGTGTTAAAATTAATAACAACAGTAACAACTGCTGTATTAAACCACACAACTATTCTTTTATGTGAATTTTAACGTTAGTCATCCATTGTATGATTATTTCAATAATCGCAGAAATTTTGAAACAGTTTCATAGAGTGAATGTGATTAATCGGTGATTATTCATAATCTCCGGTAATTATGCCATTACAAGATTACTATTAATTAATTAAATTATTAATAAATAATAAGTAAAAATATTAATAAATGTGATTAATTAATTAAATTGTACAATTACAGAATTACTAGAATTGTTTAATAATAGCTTATAAAGCTTGATTTTTGAAAGCTTAGTATTCAAAAGCTTGCTTTTTTTTTTTTCTTTCAGGCATGTTTTATGACTTGACCGGCAGCTACGATGCTCCCTTTTACATTTCTGGAACTTTGATACTTCTTTCGGGTCTTCTGGGAATACCTCTACCTTACCTGTCAAACTGGGAAAATAAAAGGAAGGCACAAAACATCATCATAAATGTGGAATCTCCCGAACCAGAAAACACTTTTGTGGAACCAGCACCGATTTCACAGTTACGACGCTTCTCGTACGACGTCATTCTGGAAGAACCATGGTGCTCGTCCCCAGACAAAACATGCGTCTACAAAACTCGTCTCGTGCCAAAACTCAACAAGGCAATGAATCTTGCGCCATTTGATGACTTGTAACTGCAGTTTCTCATTCTGCAAGCCCGTGTCATTCGAGTGAACAATAACTAATAACTTTTAATTGTTCCATAAACTGATTATTATACTCGATGAAAAGCATGAACGTGCCATAGAGAGTTTTAATGTCATAATCTATTTAACAAGTGACTGTAAATTCCTTTGTTAAATATTCACAAGCTAACGTTAATGCTTTATTTTTTTCATTTGATGTGATGAGACATTTTTTTTTTTTTTAGTGTAAAACTTATAATCAAACGAAATCATTTTGTGACATATGGTTGACCACCTTTAAAAGAAGATATTTGAGTCGATACCAGGAAATATTTTTTTCATAAAACCTTCAAGCTGTTACTAAGGATTCGATTAATTTGTAGCTGCTATTTAAGGTACTAAGCCAATTTCAATATCTGGTATTTCTATGGATGATTTTTTATGAACATATAAAATCAATAGTTCACTGTTGATTTATACATTTATAAAAACGCCTACCACCACTGTTAATCTTTTACAGTTTGTGCATGTAACCAAATTATCAATTCGAAAAGTTCTATAAGAAATAATTTAATTTCTGCTGACTTTCCGCAAAACTGCATTTTGCTTTATCAGAATATCATAATGTAATATTCGTTTTTCATGTAATGAATGTAATTATTTGTAATTGATGGGTTGTAATTGTGAGTTTCATTAATACAATGCTTTTGTAACAGAAAGTTTTTCATGCTCTGTAAAGAAATTTGATATTTTTCTTTTATAACGGCCTTGGCCGTTTTATAAAATGGTGTTGGTGAGAGGTGAATTTTCGTGTCAATGGCACTCTCACAGCTAGCTCTGATAGATGGAATTACGTAGCTCGTCTATCATGCGTTACTTATCTCGTAGTTAGTTCTCTATCGCTAGCTCTTTCATCGCTCGGGCTCACCGCCACGCGTATCTTAAACGCCCTTTTTCTTAACATCACGGTGAGGTGTAAACTTGTAGATGAACGTGCTCATTACACTACACGAATGAGAAATCACAAACTCACATTCATATATCGTTTAATAATAGATTTCTTTCATTCAATAATATTAAAAAAGCACCCCTTCCATTTTAAAAAGAAAATATTCCTTAAAAAATTTTTAATTAACGGTTGGAAGATAATTTGAATCATAAATAATAATAATTATAAATAACTTAATAAATATTTTCGAAATTTTGTAAATGATAGGCTATTTGTTAGTTTAGCAGCAGCGCATTTTGTGGTTTCGAAAATGATAAACTCTTCCATGCCTGTCACCTTTGGCGACATATCGCCCATCTGAATGACGCCAACGACATATAAAATTGCCAAAGTCACTACAAAAGAAAAACAAAAAAATTTCATATAATTAACATTCTGGAATTCTTATCATTATTTATGTATATAATGTAAACTAGGGGTGCACAGACCTCGAAATTTATTTAACATATATTTATTTTAGTTCTTTATATTTATAATGCAATATATTAAAAATTAAATAAAAAATTTGATACATTTTGTTATATTAATTTTATTTTATTTTTGTAGTAACCTAGGGGCAAAATTGATGAATCAAATGATTATTTAACATTTTTTTTTTATATTCATGCCTCAAAATGTTTGCTCAGTAATAATGCATGTTGATCCAAACTGGCTTATGGATTTAGCTTCGTGAACAACCCCAATTACCTTTTTCATCGCCATTTTGAAATGAAACGCAGTTTTAACAATATTTATTACAGGCATAAAAAAAATTACGCGAACAGGAATTCTGTAACTAGGTTGTCACGTTACTGGCATAACTAATGAAAACTTCAGCCAAATAGCAAAATAGGGGTCGTTGAGATTTGGCACCATTTTTGTGGTGCCAACGAGATAAATCATCAAATGTGGTAACCTCTCTTCTTGTACTCTTTGCAATTCACTTCTTTTACAATCGCAACCCGTTACTTGGCGCACTTTGGCTGAAAGATATTTATTCCAAATCCCAACGGCCCCTATTCTGCGATTTTAGCAGAACTTCTAGCCCACAATAAGTTAGAAAGCATTAAATAATGAATTTTTTTTTAATATTTAAATGATTGCGTTTTTTTATTAAATTACCGCCGGATCATGTTCCATGTTCCATCTGTCGCCAAAATCTGCCAATCTTTCAAAAAATTTATTATTATTATTTTAAATGTAAAATGGGTACATCATAAGTCGAGTAGTGGCCCGTGCATCCCTATTTTAAAAATACGGCTTTATAATTTGTTTGTAACTGTGCCATTTAAATGAAATTCTAATGAGATGGAATTTGTTACATAAGCTAAAATCGGTGATACGATTTTCATCGTTGGAATGCTTTCGATTTTATAAAAATAGATTCATTCCAAGACTTAGTCGCTGATTTAAAACAAAAATGAGGAACAAAGCTTTAAAACGCAGCTCATAATTTGAAAGCAGTTTATACCACCACAGAGAGCAGCCTTTAAAAATAAAACTGTGGTAAAAATGTTGTGCTTATTATTGCGAAAAGATAGTTTGTTATGAAATGGATGAATATTTTATAAAGACAGTTTTTGCAATGTTGTCGATTGTTCTATTTTTCTACGCATCAAGTTACCAAAGAATAATTTGTCGTTTCTTACATACACTGTGGTTGGACATTGAGAACTATAATTATTTTGCAGATTTTATTTATCAATGTATCTGAACTTCCAAGCGAACTGTACAATATGAATTTGCTTCTGATCGGCCATTTGTCTTTTAAAAGTGCCTTCATTAATATGTTCCATTGTTGAGAAAAAAAAACTGTTTTATGCATTCGGACAGCTATCTTGCAAAAACAGTTCTGCTTGTCTGCGAACAACATCTTAGCAGATTTTGTGACGAGCAGTGAGCTCAGAACATTATTTGTTTACAAAATCAACGCACAAAAGACTCGATGACTGTACATATCGTTTCTTTATTTTATTAAAAGAACATTCTTTTCTCTGGAGGCAGGGGCCATTCTTTTGTAAGTGTTTCATTTAGTGTATATTTTTGTAAATAAAAATGTTCTGTTTTGTTCCTACTGTTTCTTTTATTAGAAATTTCGTAACAAGAAATATTTTAAATAATATGTGTTAGTACACAAACATACTACAATTTAGGCTTAAGACTAACAGTTTAAGCCTAAATTGCAGGTGAAAAATCAACAGATCCAGCATTTAATGATGCAGTGTGCAGCTGGATTGTAACTGGGTGGTGTTGGACACGGGTTTGAGAACTCACAACTTTATTTATACATGCAAAGCATCATACAATTAAGAAGAGACAAAATGTAACACATTTAAAGAATGATAATTATACATTCGTGGGAGGATTCCACTTTTTAGCCGAAAATAGAGGTACTCAGATACGCGCAAGGAGGAGAGAGAAATTTCCTCTCCTGGTGAGAGTCTGTAGCCCAACTTAAACGCAGGGTTGGGTAAAATGCATTTCATCTCGGGATGAGAGACTAAGCTAAACGTTCCTTAACAGAAACCTGTGGTTGCGCTATACTTTCTCTCGGATGAGAGTCTCGAGGAGGCCTACTGACCATTTCTTTTGAACACCACAGGAGGCACTCGTACAAGTACGAGCGCTCTTGCCGTAGGACAGGGATGGGCAAACTACGGCCCGCCTGAAGATACTATCCGGCCCGCGGATAGAATTTTAATTTGCCGGTCCGAGGTAAATTAAAAGAAATACATATTTATATATTATACATCCATCTCCTTTTCTACTTTGATTAAATATTTTTTTTTTTTTTCCTTTTTTCAAAGGACTGGTGATCTTTTTACTTTCTCTGTTTTTGTTCTACAAAACATAAATCGGCGGAAATAGCTAGCACAGACAGTTTTCAATTGGTAAAGTGTTAAAAGCGGAACTTCTTTGTTAGTTAATGCCAATAAGCGTTATCTATTTCCCGGGTGCATACATATGATAATCCAATATAGGTAAATTAGACCTCACATGTGGCAGACTGTGGGCGAGTACTAGTTCTTTTGGCGCGAGTACTAATATTATTGATTGCGTATGGAAAGATTACGGACATATAGCATCATTGTGAATAGTGGTGAAAATATTAAAAGTATAGCGTAGCTAGTGCTTGTTTGATTTATACGTAAAATATTTCAAAAAATAAATTATAAATATTATTGGTTAATAATATTATAAATATTATGGTAATAATAAATGGTTATTAATATTTTTAAAATTTTAGAAAAATTTTTCTTGGCCCGCGACCGAAAAAAAAGTTTGCTAAATCCCTGCCGTAGGAGGAAGCATGGTGACAGTGATAGTTAACAAGTCAATCACAAGATGAGTTTGGGAACATTACTGATGCTAAATTGTGTCAACCAAATTCCATCATTGACAAATGAATCACAAATTATATTTCAAATGATATTCCAAAAAGTTCTCAAAAAAAAAAAGGGAATATTAAAAGTAAATTTGACTCATCACAGTCTGATCGGTTTGATCAGTTGTTCTCAAACTTATTAATCCTGCCAGGCCCATAGAAGGCCTGCTTCGTTAGAAGTAACGAAATAGAGCGAGTTTCCCAAACATCTTTGTTTCTTTTCGTACTAGAGTTGGGCTTTTTTTTTTTCCTTGCACTTATTGATTTAGAAAACACAAACATGTTACAAAGCGATTCTGAAAATTCCGACAAAATGCAGAAATTCTTCTCAAGTCGTTCAATAATTTAACTATGAGCTTATTGTAGATATATCATCATCCTGATTGGCACAACAGCCCCATGGTGGGCAAGGCCATCTGCCTACTGGCAGACTTCGAAACATGAGATGTTTTCATTTTACGGAATAGGGTTGTCAGCCCTACGCCCAACGCTCTACAGTCATGTTAGACTGGGACCTACAGTTTAAAGTGGATTCCGAATTACTAAACGTTAAAAGCAAAGAATATTTTATTTTTTAATCATTATTCAGGGAAATTTATGAATAGAATATAAATGTTGAAATATTTAGCAAAATTAAATTTACATTTCTTTACAACAAAAAAATTAACCATTTCTTATAAAAATCGTTGTGATGATAGTAGACCTTTTCCTCGTTTCGCGCCAACAGCATAGAGCAGTAATAGCCAACAAATATTGTTGCCAAAAATCGCCGAGCTACCATATGTTAAACTACAAAACGAAAGTCACGTGAGGATTATCTTTGCCCCAAGCTGTCAACCCTGATGCATGCTCTATTACAGGGGTCTCCAAACTTTTCAGCCTTAGGGCCATACTGTTTACTCCAGTAAGTACCAAGGGCCAAAACCGTTTTAATTTTTCTGCCATTATCTATAATTTCTAGACCAGTCGCCGAGTACGCGCACTGAGCGAGCATACGCTTGCTAACTATAAACTATTGTCAGGGAAAAATCACAATTACACAAATCTCATTAGTATTTGTTTACAAGGGGATACTTTTTTTTTTACTATTGATTAGTTTGAAAACTGGCTGCATTCTGCATTATTAAAGTCAAAATGAAGGACATCCAAATGTTGACAATAGACGAATTTAGAATAGACAATATGACTATTACCGAATAGCCATATTTTATTATTTTATTAGTTGGAAAACTGGCTGCATTCTGCATGTTTTAAACTTCATGCCATCGCCAGTGTTTGAACGTGAAGCCTATGGTACCAAAGACCAGAGCGCTAGCCATTTCGCCATCAGGACGCCTTTTCTATGGGATTTTTTGGAATCAATCGAATTATCTCGGAAAAAAATCATCTTTGTTTTCTAGAAACTTTAATATGGTTTTAAAGAGAATATAAAATTTGTTCTAAAAGGTACCTTTTTATAACCAATGAACTTCTGTACGAAGCAGCAAACGATGGAATTTTTCATCGTTTTCACTAGAACGTTGTTTAAACAATCTGTCATTCAACGAATTGATTCTGATTTTGTTGATTGTTTTTAAGACTTAAAGACCTAATGACCTATTTAGGCGTTCACTCAGATGTTTGGTAACTAAATCTTAACCTAGTTTAAATTTGGAAAGAAAAAACACCTATAGAGCTCGATCATCGCTTTTGCACAATCTAACAAGAAGTCTGTACAAATTATTCAAAACAAACTTCTTCGTATCATCACTGGTGCACCCTGGTTTGTCCGCAACTCTACAATTCATCAAGATTTAAAAAATTGATTCTATTGACAATTATATTACTAAACTTTCTAGAAATTTCTTCAATGCCATTGCTACTCACGAAAACCCTCTCATCAAGGCACAAACTATATTTACGCAATTGAATGGAAAATACAAGTATACTTTCTCTACTTCTAAATGGAATCGAAGCCTCAAACCACCATAATTTCCTGCTCACTTATCGCTTTTTAGATATTTTACTCCAACGCATATTCTTTCCTGCTCTGCTTTTTGCTCCATTGATCTGTACTCTTTACTGATCATAAATTTCTTGTTACGTTTTCATCACCGATGATTTACATTTTCTTACTTTCTTCTTTTTTTTTTCTCCCAATTCATACGATTACTATTATCTATTTATCATGACTTTTCTTTCCTACTGCCATCACATACCATTGAGTAGATGAACGCTCCGCGTTCAGGCACTCGACATCTTTATTCAACTTAGTAGTATCATCGCTTAAGCCCCATTAGTAACAACTGACAAGGAAGAAGGTTGCGTTTCTTTTTTTTTTTTTTTTTAAACTTTTTCAGTATATGGAACATCGATTTTCCTTTAGTATCAGTTTCCAAATTTTTGCAAATAACAAATACTGGCAAATTTCTTCATTTATGTGTCACAGATATACTAAAAGCAAGGCTTCATTTCTGGCAAATTTGACTAGTCTAACTTTAAAGAGTACTGGCCGGAGAGTCGCATATACTCGCATTAGGGATTGCAATATCGGACCAAAATTTCAATACCGGTATTCGGTATTTTATACCGGTAGTAGAAACTTTAGAAAAAGAAAGAAAACACAGGTGTTTTTTTGCCAGTTTTATTAGAGAATGTAATTATCACAAAAAACACTCGAAATGGCAAACCATCTAATGCTGTCATTTTACTTATAATTTCATCCAAATTATCTTTTTTTTTTTTTTTTTTCAAAATAATCTAAAATCCCTGACAGCTTGGGCTTAGAAACTGTGCTTAAGTTTGTATCTTCATCGCAATTAGATTCTTTCCTCTTTAACAAATTTGTATCATGTTTCGTTTTTAAATGTGTGTGGAGTCCGCTTGTACTTCCTCCGTTCATTTTAATAACTCTTGAAAATTTTTTACATTGTGCCACCATATTCTTTTCATCATATAAATAATGAAACCAAACCAAAGTACTATCAACTGATTTTTTTATGTACTTTACAGTTATTCTTATTCATTATTATGGGGTATTATTTATGAGTATATATATAATAAATCTGAAAAATAGTTTGAACTCTAAAGTATGATATGCAAATACAATGTGAATAACAAACGCACCAATTTAAAAATATCGCAATATTACACACTTTCTTCCCAATTACAACCTTGTTTTCACAGATGAGAATTTCTAATTTTCAGATAAGAATTCTAAATTTCTAGTAAATACCGAAAAACGGTATTTAAACTTGTGAATACTGGTATTACAAAAATTGTACAAATGGCTCAAAATACCGGTATTCGGTATTGCAATCCCTATCTCCCATAATGAGTTTTATCTTGAACTTTTCACAAATTCTTCTGTAACTTCTATGGTTGACTACTAGGAGAGCTAAGTCTACGTGATTTTCATTGGTAAAAAAATTTTCATTACAATCAAGAGACCCCATCATCTGCAAGTTGTGAGTTGATCATTGTTGTTTCTTATCCCACTTGGCTGGCCAAGCCCACGAGCCCATACGTACTCATGATTGAAGAGGAAGGAAGCAGCTTCTGTTGTGATGGAGCACCCGTAGGTAGAAGTCTGACTTTTGGCTCCGGGACGCTCTTACAGTCATAGGAGACCGAGACCTACGGCTTAAAGTGGATTCCGAACCACTACAAGCATCCATCGCACCGCCGGGATTCGACCCCGAAACCTGTGGCACCGAGCGCTAAACACTCTGCCATTCAGGTCCCAAATTTGTGAATGCCAACGGCACACGGTGTTCCCAGGTGGTCACCCACCCAAGTACTGACCGCGCCCAATGATGCTTGACTTCGGTGATCTAACGAGAACCGGTATATTCAGCATGATTACTAATTGAAGAAGAAACAATAGTTATATCAACGGATCGTGGATTGAGGATTAAACATAAGGAATTGTCCCTTGAAACCTTTTTTAAAAGAATGGGTGTCGATATCTAAAAAAAGTCTTGAAAATTTTACTACAATTTTCAACGTCATATTTATATGAATCAAAATTTTTTTACCCCCATCACAATTAAGTGTCAAAAGACAGGAAATCTTCAATCTATTGACGAGAAAATGAATGCTTGCCCTTCAAATATATGCCTAAACATTGAAGAAATCGCTAAGACACTTTCAGCTATTTCTCATAAACACAAAAATAAATTTAATGCACTTTTCATTTTATTTTTTGAAGCATTATTAATCTCCTGTTTTATTTGACTTAATTATTATAAAAATTTTCTCAGAAATTTGTATATAGTAAGCCTAAAATTATTTGTAAGATTTTAAATACTTCCAGACTTCAAAACACTTGAGAACCATTGGTCTAAATCGTGGGTGGCCAACTCGCCGCCCGCCTTGAAAATTTTTCTCGCCCGTGAGATTTATCACACTTTTGCAAAATAGTATATTTGTTTTATAATGGCCAAAGTAGTGAAAACCAATGTATCAAAAAAATACATTATTTGTGCATCCATATATTCAAAAATTAATTTTCTAAATTATAAGAAAAAAAAAAATTAGCTTTGATTTTAAAATAATATTCTTGCGAATCTATGACCGATATTGCCTGTTTTACATGTGAGTTCACAAAATAATTGAATTAATAATTAATAATTGAATCTGCAAACTCATGATGCACGCGCATCTTGGAACATCTAATATAACAGGTTGTAATATAAATATAAAAATGTCTATAATGGGTGTAAATCCAATATGGGTATATACACTCAAAGAGCCAAAACATTATGACCACCTGTCAATAACGAGTTGGCCCACCTTCCACAAAACGTTTTCTTTCAAAAGTGCAGATTCACAGCTTCAACCCGTCTTGGCATGGATTAATACCACCACTTATTACCAGTTAAATACCACTTCCACCTGATCCCGTGCCTTCCACGTCATCCAGGCGAGTTCATTGCAAAATGTAGGTGGTCATAATGTTTTTGGCTCTTGAGTGTATAATTTGTGTTCTGTTTTTTAAATGCGGTACGCGGAGTTATGATGCATTTCCAAAGTGGCCCACGAGATCATTTGGGTTGGCCATCCCTGGTCTAAACAGTCAAATTGTTGCATTAGAGTAGCAATTAAATTGAAAAAACATATAAACGATTATATGAGTTTGTTCAAGTTAACACCTACTAATTTTCTTCATTATATTAAAAAATTGTGGCCATATTTCAACTAAAATGATGCTTTAATAATCCTAAAGCGGAGTTATGATGCACACAGAGCGCCAGCTATTCTGGAATACCTGGCGCTCTAACCTAACTTTTAGAGTTATAGAAACCGTTAGTAACTTTAAGGGTTAAAGGCTCCTTCCCACCGAGGCGACAGGCGACGACGCGTTATGCGGCAGGTAAGAAAATTTTTCAACCCCTTCACAGCGAAACGTCAGAAATAGCATTACTCCTAGTGAAGTTCCGCTTCGAGTTGAAAGTTGGTCAACTTGAAGAGGTGCATTTCAAACAGGTTTCAGGCGAATTCAGTGAGGCTAGTCAACTCTTGTACCTTAAATGATTCTCGCCTCGATGAGAACGAGCCTTTATAGAACGTTAGGGTGAAAGAGAAACCCCAAAGTCCATGCTCCATCTGAGAAAAAGGATTGCCCATCATTTATATACGTAACAGGTGGGCTGAAAAGTTCATAGGCTGGCACATAGATGTCGCTACTATTAAATCCATATGATTTTTAGTTAGCCCTAACCTTTAAAAGACACTTGTATAAATTTGACAGCTGTTGCACTATTAGTATGTTAGTTATAGCATTTTTAGTGAAGTTATAGCATTTTTAATGTTCATCACGTGCAGTCCACACGGCTGACTGTCTATTGGACTCCGGTGTGAAATGATGGAGCCATGTTTCATGCATTGTCACATATCGACGCAAAAATCGGGTCTATTACGATTGAACAGCTCCAAACACTGCTTAGAATCATCAATTCGCTGTTGTTTTGGGCCGATTGTGAGCTCGCGCGGCACACACTTTGAACAGAGCTTTCGCATATCCAAATATTCATTCACGATATGTCCAACACGTTCCTTTGATATCTTTAGGGTCTCAAAGAACTTCACTTTACGGTTATCAGAAATTATTTTGTGGACTTTTTGATGTTTTCGTCTGTAACAGCCTCTTTGGGGCGTCCACTGCGTGCATCGTCCTCGGTGCTCAATTTCGCCTCGTTTAAATTTAGCAAACCACTTCTCTACGGTTGATTTTCCTGGTGCAAAGTCCTAATAATGTTTATCAAGCCAAGCCTTGGCTTCAATAGTATTTTTTCCGCCAAAAAGCAATGCTTTATTAACACACGAAATTCCTTTTTAACTATTTTTTCAAACTAACAAAAGTTGCTTCACTAAAAATGCTATAACTCACATACAAATAGTGCAACAGCTGTCAAATTTATACACGTGTCTTTTGAAGGTTAGGACCAACTAAAAATCATATGGATTTAATACTAGTAGCGCCATCTATGTGTCAGCCTACGAACCTTTCAGCCCACCTATTAATTGATCATTGGCGAAGCGATTTTTCACCTATCCATCTCATTAAATAACTCAAATTTTTTCCATTCTCGGTTGTACATTTTCGTAATCAACCACACTTTTCTTTTTAATTTTATTTATAAATATATATGATTAACTGGATAATGACTTTGTGCATTCAAGTTCACCTTCGCTGCTAATTGAGCAATTCCGAATGATATTAGAACAGGTGCAAGTTCGTTTTTCCTACGGGGTATTTGTACCTATTAAGTGGTTGCCACTCAAACAAGAATAAAACAATCAAGTGAGAGAAAAACATATTTATTTAAACAATATTTTTGTGATAATCCATGAACAAGCTTGAAGAAAAAAATATAAATCTAGATAAACTTTTATACACATATAAATATTTGTGCAAATTCTGCTTCTGAATAAGGCAACAACAATTAACAAAAAGATCCAGAATATTTTTAAATGCAAAAGCACAATATTTTTCAGAAATATATTTTTGTGCCCAGTTTGAACTCTATATCATGCATACATAATAAATCAGCATAATAATAAACATTAAGATATTTCACAGTATATTTTGAAATGAATGCATCTACAACAAATATACAGTAATTTTAGGTACATTTTATTTTTAAAATATAAAATAATTTTAATTAAATGGTTCTTAATATTGCAGATTCATTACAAATTTTGCAAAGGTATATTATATGCTCAATAACATAAAAATATGCTTAAAAATGAAATTTTGAAATAAATTTCTATATTTTTATACAAAATAAACATGCACACATTTTGTTCTTTTAAAACATATAAAAAAAGTATAAAATTGTTACGTATATTTGAAGTATGTCTTAAAATATCCCACTTAAATTAACTCTTATGTTTTGTTTTTGTATAATAAGACATGTAAATATATAACGATAGTGTTGAAAAATTACTTTCTAACACATTATTTTAAATGAAGTGATAAAATAATTTTAGAAACATTCATTTAAGCAATATGAATATATTTTTAGAAATTATATTACAAGTATTTCAAATCAAATCCAACATTTTAAAATTTGAAGAAACTTTTAAATTACATTAAAAAAAAAAAAATTAAAATGTTAATTTTTTTTTTATGCTAAACAAATAAAATAATAAAATGAATATTAAATTTTAATTACATAAGAATCTATTAAGAATATTTTAAGTAGTATTTAAATTCTACAAAAATGTGATTAAATATATATTTGAAAAAAAAAAATTTTTTTTATCATTATGCTTTATAAAAGCCATTTTGAACTTCACTGTTTTAAGGTAAATATTTAAAACAGATAAATCCTATTTAAAAATGGATTTTTATTATCTTATTTTTTTTTATTATGAATCAGTTACATTTGATTTCAATTTACTTTTCTTATCTCTATACAAAAAAATTTAAGTAATAAAGAATAACTCTTCTCAATTTACATGAATAATATGGAGAATATAAAATAAATTGCTATAAAATAGTGGAATATAATCTATTGATGAAATTGTTAGAGGAAAAGTAGATTATTATTAAAAATTGAGGGAAAAGACAAACTATTATGGATTTGTGAAAGCCCATGTTTAGTTTTAATACAACAAAATATGGAAAGCCAATATGGAATGCTTCAGTATTCAAATGAAAATGTATACATGAAATTTTTATAATATTAAAGTTGATTTTTTTTTAATATAAATATACAATTATGGATTACATTCAGTATAACACTCAATATTTTTCAAAAGCTGTACGATGGATTAATTAAAATGAATAAACAGATCAAATAATAATTAACAAAAACTACTACAGCTCGAGATGATACAAACTGAGATTATGGTAACATAGTTCTACACATATAGGCCCCAAAAATCTGATATACAACCAATTACAGAAAGACTCTACAAGGCACTAAATTAAGATTTTTTTTCACTAAGTACATGACACAACATTTTACGAAGAAAATTTTAAGACAAACTGAATTACTCATATTATACTGTTCTAAATGCTTACTCATACAATTAACCATGTTTCCAAACCTGAGACTCACAAAATATTTGAAACTGTAGAATTTTCTTGCTTCAGTATATTTGCCTATATTATCAATAATAGTTACATCAAAATTCAATTGTTTAGAACTAAATGATACCAATATTGGTTTTCTGGTTATTGGTTTAAATATTTTTATATTACGTCCTTAAAAACACAAATTACAAGCAATTTAATACATAGAAGACGGTTCTAAAAATCAAGCAACCATTTGAACTGTTATATTAGAACATCTTTTCTGTTAAAAAAAGATGTCTTGTTACTAATTGACAGAAATCAATTATGCTTGAATATATTGAAATATTGTTTTATTTTTTTTCAAAAAGAGAATTAAATTTACACAAAGAGAAAGAGAATTTTAATTTACACAAAAGATAATGCATAAAAGAATGACAGAGTTGTCTATTCCATGACATCCTCTTTCAATGAGAGCGATTACAAGAAAATCACATTTTGCATAAAAAATCTAACATTCAAATTTAGAAATAAATGTTAGATTTTTTTAATATGTTAATACAGGCACTTAACCCCATCTTACTCGCAAGGCACTAAGTGTCTATGTGCCTATTGGCTTCATAATACATCGAATAACTTACAGTCAAGTCATTAAATAATAAACACATTTAATGTGAAAGATATTTAAAGCAGCAATACAAGAACAGTCAATGTTATTCTAAAACATCATTTTGAATATGTAATATACAACCCGTCATTAAAAAAAAAGATATCCCTTTGGTCTCACTTGAGAAACACTAAACAGATTTATCAATCTTGAAATTGACGAACAGGAAATAAATTCTTACCTTCCCTTTTCATATTCCAATATTAGTCAATTAAATTTCAGTATTTATTTCACGAGAAACAGCAGTAAACCTTCTTGTAGATAAAGATAGATATTAGATAAATAATTACTGCATTTTTATACTCTGTGCATCAAATGCATATGATATAGGAATATAAACAGGCATAAATATCAAGAACATATAATAATCGAATTTTACCTTTCACTTAAAAAATTTTTGTTTCAAATACATAAATTGAACTAAGATTTTTTTTTTAAATTTATAAAAAATATAAAATTGTCCTTAAATATTACATTATTATAATACAATAAAATATATGAAATTCTTAATAAATACAGATAAGCACTTTAAGAGACAAAAATCTAATTAAAAATGCATTTTTATTACATTTGACCTGAAATATATAAAAAAATATCTATTATATTGGAAATGGTAAGATTGAACAAATTAAAAACTGTGAAGTTGTGTCATTTCATGACACTCTCCGAAACATAAGTGATCATAATAAGATCATATTCTTTACAATAACTGACAACTGGAATCATTAAGGTAATAATTCAGGCACTTGCAATCAACAGTAACTGTTTCATTTGAGCTATTGATAAAATTTAAAACAGAAATATTTCTTGGGAGCAATTTAATTTAGATTGTCCATCAATTTTCAATTCCTCTGATGTTTAATTTTTTTTTCTTTTTGATAAGAATTTATAGATTATTTATTATTATTATTTTAAGACAAAATCAACAACATAACATTGAATAATTACACACCAGGAAGCTTTACATAAAAACAGCTTGAATAAAGAATTTTCAATATATTAAATTAATAAAAATAAGTTCTATAAGTAATAAAGCCTTTTTCCTACTTCCACATACCATTAAAAATGGCAGATTTTGTTTACTACTACTTATAATTACAATAGCTACATAAATGACAATTCATAATCAAGAGATAATGTGCATTAAATACATTTCAATTCAACTATCACTTATAAATATTTGCATAAAGTATACAGTATTTAAGTATCTTTTCTAATAAGAGCATGCATTTATAGAGTCTAATTGATTTTTAATCTATAAAAACTCATTTTAAGTATCAAAATTTTCGTTTAAAAATCATACATGAATTGTTTTGAAAATGAACATAAATTGCATTTTGAATGTAGAAAATTAAGAATATTTTTACAATATTAATTTCAAAATTAAATAGATCCAATATAACAAACATTAAAGTAATGAAAAGCAGATTTTATGAAGAACTCAAATTTACTATATTTTTAAATTTGATTTTTTTTTTCTATATTTTTATTTGAAAAAGCATTTATCTTGTGTTTCTGAATCATAATATTAAAACTACTTTATACATAATATGATATAATTCATTTTTCTATTGTAAAAGTAATTCTACATTCACCAAATCACTAAGAAATATGATCATTTAATACCGTCTAAAAATAAGATTTATTAATAAAAACTTTTTAACACAACCTTAACTGACGGATGGCTTCGGCCTGTGCGTCATAAAGTCTATGAATCTTAACACAACCTTAATATTATTGCTGCAATACTGGAGAGATCGAGCTCTAATGGCCAAGTGGCCAAATTACTAGCATTTGTCAACAATAACAATATTAAAGTATGAATGACTTTTCAAAGTTTGCAATTCTTCACTTACAATTATGAAGTAAGGGAAGGATATATTAGTTCTTCAGAATAAATAAATTATTTGACTAAATTTGGTGATAGATTAATATAAATATTTTCATAATCTTTCTGCAAATTTATTTTTTTTATTGATAAAAAGTTTCAGAAATAAGACTTTGTAGATGAACTAGTAGTAATAGTATTTGTAGATATTACTAATCCCTTACTTATCAATCAGAAATTCAAAGTTGCAGTCATTATTTTTTTTTTATAACGAGTTTTGTTTTTTTAAATTTAAAAAAAAACATTTGCTTTTTCAGATATAATTAAAAAAATTCTGTCCTCTGAATTTGTTAAAATAATTAATAAATGAATTATAGGAGAATATATGTATAATAAATATTGTTTCTATTTTTTACATGCTTTCACCAATAAAATAAAATTTAACAGCTTCATAGAAATTTAAAAATACAACTATAATTAAGTCAAATATTATTTAATAATGTATTGCTTTCCTTCTTAATCATTTACTCACATGTGCTTAAACATTTATTTCTTATAACAACATTAACAAAATAAAGCCTTTTCTTCAAAAGTGCTTTTGCTATTTACACAGCCAACAATACATTGAATAATAAAACATACACAACACAGAACTAAGTTCTAGAAAAATATACTTACATACAGCTTATAATGTGTAAGAACTTGAAATCATTTCTAGTTTAAGATTTATTCTGAAATTTGAGTTAACCAGTTTAATGTGAAAGAGCAAAGGCAACGTTTACCATAAAGCAAATCTATAATTAAGCAGGTACAGGCTTATATGAAAATTTTTGAATTGTAATTCTGCATAAATGCATGTAGTATAGCTTAGTTTTATAATACTGAAATCTTTTATCTAACCTTTGGACGTACAAAATACTAATTTCAGCAAAGAATGAAAAATAATAATAATAATAATATGAAAAAAATAAAAGCATATAACTAAATAAAATATATCACAAAATTAAAACAAAAGTAAAAGGAATAAGATTTTTATAATTTTAAATACGTAAGAGATTAAAAAAGAATCAGGTTAAACAACAAAAGTCAAGTTTAAAAAATAATATTTTGTAAGTTGAATACAAAATATTATTCAGATATTTTATTAAGACAAATTGTCATTAGCTATATATTTTTAATTTAAAAATACAACATTATGAAAAAAAAAATTTGAAAAAAAAACTTTCAATCTTCAATAAAAAAATGTATAAAAATATAATATGTATATATCAATAAATAAAATATAAGAATAAAATAAACTTAACAATAAGAGAGATACCTGATAAGAAAACAAATATATAAATGCAAAATAGAAGAGAGCTTATAAAGTATAAAAAGGATAACAAATATTTTGCCAGAAATTAATCAATTGTTTTCCTTTATTTAACCACTAGTAACTTTGATCAGCAATTTTAGGTGGACGAGGGGACCCCTTGGTTTCCTTGGCTTGTCAAATCTTATGATCAACAACAGGAACTAGTGGTTTTAAAGCAGGGAGAGTATTAGTGCTTCTTTTTGACGATATTGAATTTCATATCTAGCAAAAAGCATAATACAATTCAGTGGTAATTTAGGCCACTTGTGACCAGAGGATAAAGTAATAACATTTGAAGCTGTATTACACATGGCAAAAATTTAGCATAATTTTATATTAAAAAATCTTTTGAATAGAACTAGCAACTTATTTGTTAAGTTTATTATTTAAATGTAAATTATTTAAAATCACTTAATGATTTACAAATTCTTTTAAATTATAAATATGATTAAGGATTATATAGGTTTACGATCAAAAAAATTCTTGGCTTTAAATAACAAACTTCAGTTAAAATATCAAAATGATTTTTCTGTTATTTTATACAATTAAGCTGAAATAATTATAAATGATTACAAAAGGTTTTATAATATGAAAGTTTAGCTAGTACAGTTCTCTCTGTTTAAAAAAGAATTGCTTTCAACATTTCACCTTTCAAAATATATTTATATTTGAGGTAGCTAAAAAGCAAAATTAACGAATCATGAGCAAACTACAAAATAAAACTAAGCTCTTCTAGACAAAATTTTTGAAAATAAAATGATTACAATTACATTTATAATGTGTGAGTGTAGACAGGTCAGCTTAACTTGGTTTGGTTTCCCTGAGTGCTGAGAGTACATAGCTGTGTTTCAAGTGGGCGTTGCTCACTTGCTGGTTTGTTTATCTGTTCTTGATAACTCTTCAATATATTTCTGTTCTCGGTCTTTTTCAAGGTGTAAGGTAAGATTACCTTTTTTTTTTTTTTGGTTTCTCTTCTTTCCGGTTGTTTCATTTTACTAGTCAACCTGAGCCATTCGGCAATATTTGTGTCGGATGTGGAAAATTCTCACTTAAATATGACTGACGTCCAAAGCAGAAATAGCATGATTTCCAGTAATAACAATTACTTTAAAAGCTCAAAATCCATTAATGAACTGGTGTTGCGGTTGGGTCAGAAAAGTTTTGAGGAAATTAATATTATATGCCAACACAGTGATGCAAAACATAAAATTCCGCGTTCAAACCCATTTCTTATCCAGGCCGATATAAAAAACACGTAAACAGGCATGACAATATCACCAACATGAAATTTTCCAGGCAGGGTAAACTTATCTTTACTACTGCCGATCCGGTGTGCGCCGCACAGATTTTAAATCTTGACAAAATTCAGGAAACGCCCGTTTCTACGGGTGTAACCTTCGAAAATATCACGGAAAGGTTTCTCGTTTTCGATATACCAACTAATCTTCAATTATCCGAATTAGCAGATGAAATTATGAATAAAAATGATATGGAAGTGGTTGAGTTGCGACGTTTCGTTAAGCTAAACTCTACCCAAGAATTTTCCCCGGTACTCGTTACGATCCTGGGAACTTTCTTGCCTGATGCTATAAAAATCTGGTTCACCAATCAAAAAATTCGCCAATTTGTTGATAGAGTCCGACAGTGTTTGCATTGTTATGATTTACACATGCAACACGTGTCTGCGACAAGAAAATTTGCCCTCTGTGTGGTGCAAACCATGAAGGACAGTGTCAAGGTCCGGAAAAATGCATTCTTTGTAATGGACCTCATTCCGCAACTTCAAACATCTGCCCACGACACACCCTTGAACAAAAAATACTAGAATTCAAGTGTAGAAACCATCTCACTATTGGAGAGGCCAGACGTCTATATGCACATTCATCGAAAACTAATTACTCTGAAGCTGCTAA
Organism: Caerostris extrusa; assembly: GCA_021605095.1. Classification (NCBI taxonomy): domain Eukaryota; kingdom Metazoa; phylum Arthropoda; class Arachnida; order Araneae; family Araneidae; genus Caerostris; species Caerostris extrusa. The sequence goes on from BPLR01017462.1 coordinate 96,299, forward strand.
AATCAACTCGGCGGCTCCAAACATTGAAGAGATAGTAAACCAAAGAGTCGAGAGTATTGTTCAAAACATTACAATTAAAATGGAACAACAGACCACTCTTTTAATTGAAATATTCCAAAAAACAATAGAAAATCTTGTGCAATATTTAGTCTCAGTATTCCACCAAACTGATCTCAAAAAATCCCCTAACAGAAAACGCCAAATGATCAACCTTGTTCCACCCACTAATACTCCCATGCAATGGGATGCAGGTGGAAGCAATGCTTCAAATTAAGTGTGTTTTTGCGATGTTTTTGTTTCAGGTGTTCCCGGTCGTTTTAATGTATTTCTTATTATCCCTCTTGTTTCTGCCCAAAGTTAAGGGTTTTTCTTTTAGTTTCTTATGGAATAATACCTTCCTGTTTTATTTTCGTCATTTTCGGTGATGTCATTCCTTCAGTGGAATTGTCGCAGCCTTCAAAATAAGAAAATCTGGCTCCACCAACCCCCTTTCACAACGTCAGAATTTTGGGTTTTTCAGGAAACATTCCTGAAAGCAGATGATCGTCTTTCATTTCCTAATAAAATCTTTTTCGCACCCACCGTAACAACAGAACAGGAGGTGGTCTACTAATAGGTATTCCACCAAACATGTCCGGTCATGTCATTTTTGAGAATTCTAATGACCCAAACCTTGAGATGCTTGCAGTAGAAATTCAATCACACAACGTTACATTTACTATTGTTAATATTTATGCACCGCATGGATTTGATATCCATCAGGTTCAAAATTTTTCAGTACTCTAAAAACGCGAACTTTTATTTTTGGTGATTTCAACCTACACCACCCCTTTTGGGGCGGAAAAACATCTACGCCCAAAAGTGAAGAATTTTTGGATTGGTTGAATCAGTCGCATTTTTCTATCCTGAATACCTCAACGCCCACTCACATCACCCATAATTTCACTTCTTCCGTTATAGATCTCACTCTTTGTTCGGCAGCTCTCTTAAATGAAGTGTATTGCTATGTTTCTGACTGCACCTTTGAAAGTGATCATCTCCCAATAGTTGTTTCATGGTCCAAACTAACAAATGCAACAAAATATCTTAAAACTATATATTGGAATCCAATTCTCAGAGATTCGAACAATTTTCTTCAATCTATTGCTGACCCTACCGTTGAAATAGTCACTGAAAAAATTTCGCACACTATAAATATTAATACCAAAAACAAAATTTTGACTAATAACGAATACCCTCCATGGTGGAATATTGCATGTAATAACTTCTGTCAACTGAAAAAAATAATGTGGAAAAAGGCCAGGAATAGTGTTTCAGTCCCTGATTGGATTCGCTACAAAAAATACCGAAGTAAATTGAAATACCATATTAAAAGGGCAAGGGAAAAATACTGGGAAAATATAAGCAATATTCCGAGAAATCCTAAATTATTTTTCCGCATCCTAAATAAACTAACTAGTCACAATAATCCTGATATAAAAAATAGCAAATTAATTTTTCACAATAATAGATATATTAGTAATCCAAAACAGCAAAGCAATCTTTTTCAAGTTATTTTTCAGCACAAAATTTCCGTTCTGAACCTATTCCGTTGGATTACAGTATAGACAATAAGTTATTAAATAAAAATATTGAACTTTGGGAACTGCGAAAAGCTATCCAGAAAATGAGAAATACAACGCCCGGCGCAGATAACATTCCAGCTGCATGGTTCAAAAAACTGGATGAATCGTCCCTTCTAGTTATCTTGCACCTTTTCAACCAACAATTGAGTTTTTCTGCAATTCCGAAGAGCTGGAAACACGCTATCATTATTCCAATCCCTAAGCCCAACAAGGATAAAAAACAAAAACGTCGTCGTATAGGCCGATTGCTTTGACCTCTGTTTTTTGTAAAGTCTTTGAACGCATTATTACCAATCGCATTGTTAATTTTCTGACTTTCACCAAACGACTTCATACCAATCAGCATGGTTTTATACCTTTTAGAAACAATCATACAGCTATTTATACAATCTATAAATCGATTTTAACAGCACATAATGAAAAAAATATTTTATCGGTATCAGTCTCGACATAAAAAGTGCTTATGACTCCGTGCCTATAGACGAACTAATTTATAAATGTCTTCAAATTGGAATCTCGGGAAACATCGCTAAATGGATTCATGGTTTCCTACAGGACAGAACTTTTCAGGTTCGATGGAGGAACACTGTTTCTGACCCCAAACCTTCTTTTAAAGGCCTTCCACAAGGTAGTGTACTTTCACCAATTCTGTTTGTAGTTTTTTTGAATGACATTTTTGAGACTTTGGAGGTAAATGTTGATTGCTCTATTTTCGCTGACGATATTTTTCTTTTCTGCTCACATCAATCGTTATCCTATATTCAAACCCAGCTTCAAAATACTCTTGAGAATTTGTACAAATGGTGTTCTTACTGGAAACTCACAATTAGTGCCGAAAAAAGTGCAATAGTTGATTTATAAAAAAAAAAAAAAAAAGATCAATTTCATTGCCGCGGATAACATATGCTGGAATTCCCCTCATCTGGAGTGATACTCTTAAATATCTCGGAATTCCTTTTTCAAAAATAAACCAAAATGAAATTATTTTAAGAAATTTACGCATAAAAGCCCTTAAAAAAATTAACGGTCTAAAATTTCTGGCATCAAAGAAAAATGGTATAAGGACAAAACATCTTATCACAATTGCAAACAATAGTATACTCAGCACATTTTATTACAGTGCATTAATAATTAAAAATTTCCCGGTCACCAAATTAAACGCCTGTAACACAATTCAAACAAAAGTTCTAAGAATAGTTCTGGGATTACCAATTTGGACTCCAAATATAATTTTGTTAAAAATGTCTGGACAAGAAATTCTTTCAGATAAAATTAAACGCTTGGCATTGCAGTTTTTAATCAAACAATATGCTAACCAGTCTTTCTCCCCTTTGATGGTAAATAATGAATTGCAGTTACTTGAAAAAGATGAAAACACTCTTAAAAACTCTCTACAAAATTATAATTGCTCACCAGAACACCTCTTAACCTTGCCAGTTGTGCCACGGCATGATCCTTCCTTATGTGAAATTTTCCTTCAGAAGTTCCGTTTCCAAAATAAAGAAAACCCAGTTTCACTTATAGTCAATGATTTTTCAGATTGTATAAACAGATTTTTCTCTGATCATTATATCATAGCCACGGATGCCTCAAAAAGTCACGTCTCAACTTCAATCGCCGGCATTTCCTGCAATCAAAGTTTTTCATATCGCATTAACCCAATAAACTCTGTTTTCACAGCAGAGGTTTTGGCAATTTGTGTCGCCATAGATGAACTAGCTATTGTTGACAAGGACATTTTAATACTTTCTGACAGTTTTTCGGCTCTTAATTCTCTTAAAAATCTTAACATTCATTCTACCTATGTTATTCAAAAACTTGCTTCGAAACTTTTTGTTCGACGAACTTTTAATCAAAATATCACATTTTTATGGGTTCCTGGTCATTCAGAAATTTTATGGAATGAAAAAGCGGATTCTCTCGCAAAGAATACCACGGAACTCTCGCAATTTATTGAATGGATATCCCCGGAAGATGTCATAGCAAACCTGAAAAAACAATCCTACCTAATCTCGGAAACAAATTACTTTAGCAGCAAATATTATGATTTGATAGGAAACTTTCCAGATATTGGAACTATCACAAAATGGACACAGAATAGAAGACAGGATATACTCATTGCTCGTATCATCAGCAGAATGATCGTTACTCCCGCCCTGTTAAATAGATTCAATTTAGATTCCAATCCTTTCTGTAACATATGTAATGAAACCAATGACCTTTTACACATCCTTTTAAGATGCAGAAAATATTCCACCTCCAGATTACATCTATGGCAAAACTTGAATATCGACGAAAATAATATCACATTCAAAGACTTTTTTTTATCTAAAATTCTTGATTGCAAAAAAAAAAAATCTGACTTTATTTCTCCAATCTCTTAAACGTTTTGATATTTATTAGCTGCAATTCTCTCGGCACTCAGGGGATACTATAAATCCCTGTTTTTGTTCGCGCCACTTTCCTTACTGAGCGGAAAATAGATCTCACATCCTTTTTAGTGACGTATAAATAGGAAAACGAACTGTTTATAAAAATAGTGATTAGTAAATTATAGTTCAAATTACCATTTATTTGTTCCTATTTTATTAATTAAACAAATTCAATACAAAAGCTTTTTCTTTCAAATACATAACTTTTTTTTTTTTTTTTCACACAATTTTTTTTTTTAAAGTTGCTTTAGGAAAACCTTAAAAAATACATACCCTTCCACTTCTTTGAGTTGTTGCTCTTTGAATCTGCCGTAATGTATCAGAATATTCTTCCATCTGAGGAGAAGGTCCACAAGGCGGAATGTCCTGGTTGTTCATCATCAATAGCAGAATCAGATGGAGTTTCAGCATCCACTTTTCTATGTGAGGAATGTCTGCTATACTGTTCCCTACAGAAACAAAATCATATTAATAAAAATCTCTGCAACAAATAAAATACTTCAAGCTAAGGTAAATATACATAGATATAAGCTATGTTAGTTACTAAGTCAATTTGAAAGATACATACATATTAATTGCATGTCAGCGAATGATCACTGGTAATCAGTGGCTGAACAACATTCGAACATTTTTACATTTTGAACAAAAAATAATTTCTGCTAAATATTTTCTGCCTGAAACAAAACTTGGTTAGCACTAGCCAATGACAATGGCATTCAAACATTTTTGCTTTCTACCATTTTCTGAGAAACATTTTTCACCCAAAACAAAACTTGGTTGACATTTGCTAAGAGCATGCAGCAGCATTAATGATCAATTGCTGACATGCAATTAATACAAATAATTTGAAACAATATATACATGAAAATAGACTTCCCATGCTTAAAAATAATTTACATTTATCCAAAGAATTAATAATTATAACTTTTCTTAATAAGATTCTAGAAAAGGAAGTTTCAGAAAGCAGATTATAATCTAGCACATGAAACAACTATATTTTAAACATCAATTTAATAGTGATTAATATTTAACTTGGATATTTTATACACTTTTAAATGAAACAGAAAAATTGCAACTTTAAATAAGATGGTTGCTTTTATAGAATCAAAAATATACAAAATAGATGGATATTTCAAAGAAAATATAAATTACTCAAGATTTTTATTTGTAATATTGATATATACCAGAGAGCTATTCCTTACAATATGAAGACTTTCAAGATGGACTTATTTTCTTGGAAAATAACTTTTTATCAAATAATCGAAATTGATATAAAATATATGTATGCTTGTTTCCAATATACCATCATAATTCTCTGCTCATAATCTACAGCATTATATAAACCACATTGGTACATTTATGCAGCAAAAATAAAAGATCTGGTATCTATGGATTAATGAGATATTTTTTTGTGTATTTTAACTATTGTGTACCAATGACGTTTTGTTATTATATCAATAGCAAAACTAGCAAAATATTTTTCAATTTTTAGAGATCATTTTTGATAACACAAAAATAATAAAAATTACATTACAATTTGAAAATAATGAAAACTAATAAAAAAGACATGTTTAAATAAAAACTGTGGTAAAAACAAAAGACCATATTCTATTGCCAATTTGACTTCACAATTATTAAGAAAATAAAATTCATGATCAGTATATAATCAATCATTGATTTGAAATTTTTATAGTATTTTTATCATCTATAATTTTATTCTATGCTCTTTTTGTAATTACATTTAATGGACTAGGGAAAAGTGCAGCTCCTTTCAATTGTCTGCAACTTTTATAAATTTCTTAATGTTTAAAAGACAATTTTTTTCTCACATTACAGTTCTGTCTATTAATTTTGGCAAAAAGCATTATTACCTGATTGAGGAATTGAGTTTTATATAGCTTGGGTGAAAAAATTCCCATAGATTATATGTAGCAACATAATTCATATCAAATAATTATAATGTATTTAAGTCAAGGTATTTTACAGTTTTTAAATAGCAGCTGTAAACCACATCAATAGAAGTTGAACTCAGTCAACTATTGTCAATGGTTTAACATTCTTAACTTCTTGAAATTACAAATCTCACAGAGAAGTTGAGAGATAAATTGTTTAGGTATGTTCACAATGACAATATATAACTAATGAAGGTAGTAATGTGCTCAATAACATAGTTATCATATATTGTCAGTTATCATAATATCAAGCATAATTTGATACAGAATAATAAAGTGTTAATTGAAATTTAATGATAACATTAACTGCTATTATGCAACTAAAAATAAGCATACATTTTTAATACAAATACATTTACAATACAATAAGAATGCACAAATACATTTACAAATGCAAGAAAAATTTATACCTGTTTAATTCTTGTAATTGATTACTTAAAGAAGAATTTGCTTTCATTGCATCTTTAAGAGCGCTCCGTAATTTTCTAACTTCTTTTTCTAATTTTTCTATCTTATCTTGCTTTTCCTCTGAAGAATCTGTATAAGAATATTTAACAAATGTATAATTCTAATAAATTTATATAATAATTGAAATACTAACAATATATTACTATATATTGATAGTAAAATAATTTTAGAAAACAAATCATTCACTTTTTAACAGTCATACTACTAACATTGAATGGAATGTTAAAAAAAATGTATTTGTATTTTTAAAAATTTTTGTAATTATTTTAACACATTCTTTCTCTTATTTTCAGCAGTTTTTTACATTAGGTCAGTATTCAGACAATACTATAAGTGCTGCCATTCAGAGTCTTTAGCAATTGAATATATCATACATGATAAAGATTTGTCAACTAGGACTCAGTCAATAATCAGGTAACCATTCTAAAATTCATTGTCATTTTGATCTGATCTACCAGTTTTTTTAACAACAAAAGTCCAAGCAGATTTTCAATATGATAAATATGCAATATTATCTAAATATACAGTTGTGTGGCTTATAGACTCTTTTTGATAAAGCTTTGAAGCTATGCAAGACATATTCCCTGCATATTTTCAGACCATAAATTGGAAAATAATTCTTGTTAATGTGTAAAATTTAGATAAAATCTTAAAATATTATCTTAAATTGAACTATAACTAAATACTCAATTTAATTTAACTAAACCCTAAAATTGAACTATAAATCTAAAAATTCAGAGCTACATATAAAAAACAAAAAAATGTTTAATCCTTAATTAGACTATCGAGAGGTGGGGGATCAGTAATATACAAAAAAAGCATCAGCAAAGATGGAGATTATTCTGTATATATAAACATTACCAAATATCATTTTAGAAGTAGCAATTTAAAAAATAAAAAAAATTTTAAAAAACACCATTTTCTAGTTTTAATAATATTAAATGAATATAGCATTAAAATAAATTTAAACACTATTAATTTTCTTACATTTTGTGAAATACAGTGTGATTTGATGATTGTTAAAGATATACTTTAAAAAATTTTCTTTAACTTAAATGTCCTACACCAGAAGCATGTAGTAATACAACAATAATATGCAAACATAATTTTATTATACAAACTACTATATAACTTCTTGAAAAATATATATCATATGCTCTCTTAATTTTCGAAAACAGAATTTAAAATAATCAATTTTTTTTAATCGAAACCTACCTCTATTTTCATGTTCCTCGGATATGTCCTTTGGCAATAATGGCACACCAGTGACTATCTCGAACAAAAGCTCTGAAAAAATGTTACAAATTAAATTAAAAAATGTTCCAGTGTTTGAAAAAAAAAAAATTTTTTTAATTTGTTTTTCTAAAAATTCAAATTAATTTTTGTTTCTAGTGTTATAAATTTAAACATATAAATTTTCAAAAGGAAGCTTAAATATAATTAAAAAATTATGGTGAAAAAAGCAATGAGAGTACAACAATTATAATATTACATAGTTTTAACAGTTAACTAAAACATTGTTTGAAAATAAAATAATTATTTTAACTTATTTTCATGTATGAGGAAAAAAAAGAAGAAATATAATATATTATGCATCAAAACCAAAATTTATCTTTAGTAAAAATTTTATCTTTTTAATTATTATTTTAATATCAAACTTAAAAATAATGAATTAATGTAAGAAGAAATTAAAGTAATGAACCTTTATTTTTTTTTTTGTTTCAATTCTGCAATTTCATCATGCAATCCTTTAAGCATAGAAGCATGATTTTCCCGAACAAATGCTAAATTCTTTTCCAATTGTTGAATCTTTTGGAAAGGATCAATATCTCCATTATGTTGTTCAGTCACAGAAGTGGATGACGAGAGATTTCCAGCCCCAGTGGTAGAAGTGACTTTGCTTGTGGCCATTACAGCAGGCGGCAATGGTAAAGGAGCCAATCTATCCTGACGAAAAGGTTTTAGAGGAAGACGTTCTGGTATTGAAAATCGGCACCACTGGTTGATGTGAGGATGAGGGGGTACAGCAAGGGAGGCAAAGGGAAATGCTTGACCAGGATGAGAAACCTGGATTTCAGCCTTTCCTTCAGAATGACTCATGATAAATCATGACGATCCATATAAGAAATATCCTAGACTAAAGAAAATGACATGTTTCAATATAATCATGTAAAAACAATAATAACATTCCATTATCATATATAACAGTAATAATTTAATTTAAACCATTTTATAACTATCATCAACATCAATAACATGACATCCCAGAGTGAGCAAAGGCTTTTCCCTTGAAGAGATTTCCACGCATTTTTCTGGATGACAATGGTCTTCCAATTCTTAACCTTTAATACAGCAAAATCTTTTTCAACTGCATTTATCCATCCCAACTTGAGTCGTTCTCTTCCTCTTTGACCCAGGGGCTTTGACAAAACAAGCCTTTTTTTATAGGGTTTAAATCATTCATTCTAACTATATATGAGCAGCCCAGTTTAATCTATTGATCTAAATAAATTTTATAATATCTGGATCTTTATAGCATTTATAAATGTCTACATTGTATCGTTTTTTTCCAACAATTACTTTAATTAACACCTCTAAGAACAGCCCTTAGAATAAAAATTTAAAAGCTCTAATTAAAAGTTAATATTTTTCATTTATATATATATATATATATACTATTTATTTATTTATTGAAAAAAGATATACATTTAAAATTTATTTTGTTTTTGTTATAAATTTAAACATGCATAACTCAGAATATTAAATCAATATTTTAAATAATTCAATATTTTTAATTAATTATTAATATTTTTTTAAAGAATTCATAAAAAAATATGTTTATAAGAAATTAGTATAAACAATTAATATACATTAATTTCATTACAAACATTTAATATATTTTTAAAAATTCATAATTATCACTTTTAAAAATATAAAATGAAATATATGATAAATTATAAACACAAGTAGGATATTCACTGAATCTCATCCTCATTTAAAAGAATTTTTAGCCTACATTCTGATAATGAAAATGAACCAATCACTAGAAGTCTTAAATGATTTTCTAAAATTCAATATCTAATTATTACATTTTTTTAACTGTATTTATTCCTTCTATTTTCAATAAAAACAATAAGGAAAGTTGGTCATATATGATAAATCTAAGTGAACAAGGTTATATATTTAATTTTTTTTTTTTTTTTATTTAAAAATTTTTTTTTTTTTTTTTACAATTGGAAAATAAAAATTATATCTACAACTTTAAAGTTGTTCTTTCCACAAAAAAGGAAAGAGAAAATAGACTACAAATATTTAAAATTAAATTTTTTTAAATATTATATAAGCTCATATATATTTAAAAAATCGGTAAACTTTTTATCAGAAACAAAATATCAGTTATTTAAGTTTTTGGAGGTAAATGCAATTTTTCTTTAATTAATAATAGTGTAAGTACTCATATGTAAAAAACTTTTTTAAAAATAATAATAATAGCAAAAAAAATTAAATTGATAATCCAGAATTTTATAAATAAATATAGATATACATAAAAGATATTGTAAGCAAATCTCCCCAAAATCATCATTTAAATCCTATAAAATTTGTTAAAACAAGTTCTAATGCATTCTATTGCAAATTAACTATCCTAACCACTTTTACAATTTCTCCACATTAGAATTAAAATTTTATTGTAAAAAAAAATATATTGATTTACAAAAAAAAAAATATATATAAAATTAAATTTAATCATCACAGAATTAAAGCTTACACACAAAAAAAAAAATTTCACAAGGTTATTAAAATCTGAAATAATGAGTTAACTTCCGCCTTTGGAAGTATTGATTTTATTTCAGAATCCTTATCATACATTTAGTTTAAATCGAATTTATGAAAGAAAGTGAAAAAACAAAAAATACTGTAGAATAGAAAATTTCACCAAAAATATCATAAGAAATGTGCATGTATTTAATGTTTTTTAATCAATTTCTATTCGTTTAATTTGAAAATTATTGCAAAAACTAAAAAAAGGGGAAAACTTTCAAATATTTACCTAAAACTAATCATATCTCCAATGAATAAAATGAAACTTTTATTTCATATTAAGAGAAAAAAATGTCAAAATCAGTGATGACATATGAATTACTATATCAGTATTTTTTGATAAAAACATATATATCATACTCATACCGAAACTACATGCAGCGAAAAAGAGGTGTAGTTGAGTTGAGGTCAACCGGCAGTAATGGACGTATCAGAAATAATACTTTAAGGCTCTTTTCATAACTCAGTAATTTTTTTTTTCTGATATCACCAAAATCGTTTTATTTCACTCGGATTAAATTTTATGCACATTTCATTTATAATATTCTTCCATAAAAAATAGTTATTTTAGAAATATGTGCTGTATTTTACATTAATGATATAGAAGCACGACATTTTGGAGGTCACCTGATTAAAATTGACCAATCGCACAGTATAACTGCATATTGTTCGCGGGAGTCGTTTGTGTATTTTATACTTACCAGCACCGGTGAAAAGTGTTCTCCAGTTTGCGTCTGTCTTTAAATAAAATGTTATCAATAAATAACAAATTATTAAAGGAAATCAAGTTATAATGTGAGTTTATATATTATATGTGATCCATGTGAATGTATATATTTCGTTGAAATGATTTCATTTATGTAATTTTAGATGCGCAAATTCGTAATATGCGTTCTATAAAAAGTAGTTTTGTTTTAATTTCATATTGTATTTAATGAATAAATTAATTTAATTTAGATTTTTAATAGTTTTTTTATTTGAAAACAATTTTTCAATTAATTCAGTTTAATGTTATTTCATAGAATTATTTGTCAAAATCAATAATATCGGAAAATTTTCTGAATTTAAAATATTGTTTTTATTTTCGAATTATATTTAAGTAAATTTCATTACGTGCTTTCTAAAAAATATTGTTTTAAGAAAATTGTAAATTGTTTGATTATTCAACTTATAAAAATCCTGGTAAATAGTCATTTATATATGTTTAATGAAAATTTGGTATTTTTATGCTAACATAAAATATCACATTTTTATTAAAAATATATAAAAGACACAGATGTCTATTTATTAGAATTTTTTCTTTTTAGAAATGAGCTAAAGCTATTTAATAGTTTTATTATACTGTTCAATTATTACATTTTATAAATCAACATAGAATTAATATAAAATGTTACTGAGGTTCAAATTTTGTACAAGTTTGAATTTATGTTTGATAAATTTATTAAGGATTTTTTTAAGTTAAATAAATATTATCTTTTTTGTTTTAATGTTCTGCAATTATTTGTTTATGTAGTCTATGAAATTATAACTTTTAATTTACAAATATTAATTAAAAAAAGCTTGTATAATTGAAAAAAATTTAATCCTACATTTAAAAAAAATTTTTTTTTGTTTTTATTGAAAAGAAAATTTATCAATTTAAAAATAATGTTTTTATCTGTATTTTTATTCATTTATAATAGTAAATATTAAAAAAAAAAAAAATTATTTATTATTAAAGTTTATGAAATTTTATAATTCCTTATTAAATATGGTAATTTTCTGTTTGTGGTGTATCAATCAAAATGTAAACACCAAAAGGATTTACTGAGAATCATACCAAACTATTGTGATTTATTGATTTATTTTATGCAGTGATAGGAGAAGATTTGTCATCCTTTTTTTTAATTTGGCTTAAAATGTCTTCCCTTTATGAGAAAAATATTTAAAATTCTTTATAGTTGCAGATTAGATTTAAAAATTTAAGATTACATTTAAAAATTATTGTTTTTTTCTATTGAGCTAAAAGAATCTCTTGAGTGTTAAGTTATCCTATTTGTATCTAAAACTTTATCCAATACTACAAATATTCTCTAACTTTTATTTTTCTACTGTTAAATGAAGCCATTAATAAGAAAACAATGTAATCCTCTTATAAAAGTTATTATTAATTAGTGTATATTTCTAAATTTTTTCATGGTATTGAATTTTATGTGAGCAATATCTGTTTTATTAATAAGTTATTTTATTTATTTTATTACGGATTTTTTTTTTTTAATTCTTTTAGTATGAGTTATCAATCAACCATGAAAGATTCTCATCACTGGTTTGAAGATACAGTAACATGGTTTTCAAGTTCTACCTCAGCCATGGATGTTCAAACAGCTGTGATTTGTGGCGGAGTATTTGTGTTCTCTGCATTAGTTGTGTACCTAATTTCAGTATTTGGTATGCGAGAGCGTACATATGAAGAAGCTCTAGAAGAACAAAGGCGAAGAAATCAAGAAGCTGTACATCATACTAAAACTGATAAAAATAAAAAAGAGAAAAAGTTTAAGAAATGGGGGAAGAAAACTAAAGAAAAAAATTGAAGAAGATAAAACTCGCAGTTGTGATGATGAAAATAAAGTTGTTACTGAAGATGTGGATTCAAAAGGTGAAGCAGATGTAAATTCTTCTTCTAGTCAAACTGTGGAAACTAAAGCAACATCTGTGAAAAAGAGAGTTCGACAACGCAAAATGATGGTTCTGGAGAAAGAAGGTAATTTATGACAATTATCACTTTCTGATATACTTAATTTTAAATAAAAATATAAATTTTATAAAAAATATTTTATATAATGTTAATATTTGGATGAAATAACAATTAAGCAAATTGCATGTATAGCAAATAAGTCTTTTTTAGCTTATTGGCCAAACCGCAAAAATAGAAGCCATTTGGATTTGGCAACTTTTTTGTGGATCCAGCTGGACAATAAGTTGCCGAATGTTGTAACCCGGGTTTCTTGTACTGTTTGCAATTCACTTAACTTTTAATCGCAACCCGTTACTTGGCGCACTTTAATGTAAAGATTTTTTTTATGCCAAATCCTAACAGCCTCTATTCTGCAATTTTGCCTGTTTGGGGTTTAATGTTTAAATATAATATATGAGCTGTAGTATTAGTTGAAAATTTTGTGCAGTAATGAAGTAAAAATTCATGAAATCTATATCTTATTTTAAATAGAAGACATATCTAGTTTATGAAAATGAAAAATTTTGTTAATTTTATTGTGTTCTTTGTTATATTTTATAGAAGATTGCTCCCCAGCCAATCTCTTCTTCAGATGACACAGATGATCTACCTTCCCTTAGTAGTTCACCTATTACTAAGCAACCTATTGAAGAGCCAGTTAAAATCACATCAGATAAAAGTACTGGTGTAAAAGAGGATTTCAAAAATGAAAGTGTGGAATCAGGCTCTGAACTTCAAAGTAGTTTTAAAGAGAAGGTTGAATTAACAGAAAATATAAAAGCGGTTCGAAAATCTCCCACCAAGAAGACTAAGAAAGTCAAGTCTGATAATTTAGAATCAAGTAATTTCTAATGTTGCTTCTAAATATTCATTTCTACTTATAATTGATTATTTTTAGTTTATCATTGATTATGTTTACATTACTTTGCACTGATTTACTTTTGATAAATATATTCTTTAATTTTGTTCCTTCTGTGCAAGCCCATTAATGCTGAAGTTAAATAATAAAGTAACTGATAAAATACTGGTAGTTGTAATTTTAAGACAACTTTTTCTATTGAACTATATTTTGTATTTTGCTATTAATCTTTAAATTTAAATAACATTTATCATGCTAGTTCCTTTAAATATTCAAAATTTTTATATCTTGAATTTTAGAGGAATTCAAATTCTTTTATGTATTAATTAAAGAAATTAATTATAATTTAATTTCTGTTCTAATTGGTATTACATACAGTATTTTATACAAATGTTCTTTAAATATCTTTTATGGTTATAAATATAGGCTCTGAATGTCGTGAAAGAAATGAAAATCAAATAATAAATCTCATAAAATCAACTTCACTTGCTGAAGATGAAATTCAGTCTATATTAGATGTCCTTGGTGCTAAACAAAAGTTTAATGAGAAAAAGGTAAAATCTAACAATATTTGCTTATGAATTTTTATATTTATATTTTATGAATTTTTATAATTATTGTTTTTCTTGATTACATCTTTAATGTTTTTTTTATTAAAATAATGAGGTTTTTCTATTCTTAGACATATTGCTCATGAAAGTAAGGAATTTTAACCATTTTTCATCTATTCAATATTTAATCTCCGAATCATGAAAAAGAACATAAATATTACAATTAATTATTTGTGCAGGTTTTAATTAAATGTTATTATACCATTCTTATGGTTTTTCCAATAAGTTTTGGAAATTAACTTTTAAGTATTATATAAAAATTGAATTAAATATATATACTATTGTACTCCAAAAAAAAAGAGAAGAGAGGAGGAATCCTTTATAATTCTCATTATACTTTTATATACACATGAAAATTATTTGCTTCAATTAATATATTTACTAGTAGATACATATTTATTTAACAATGTATGATGTTATGTTTAATTATATATTTTATTATCTGATTATTTGATCCTTATAATGCAATATAAAAGAAAAATTTCACATTTGAAAATATTTAGATATAATTTTGAAACGAAAAAATATTAAATCAATGTTTAACATGATTAATATCATATTTTTTGTTAATTTAATAATTTTTATCTATAAATTTTGTTTATTAAGAGATCCTAATCAAATATTACATTTTTTATTTAATAGAAAAGTACTAGACTTTAAAATATTTTAAATATGTGTATGTATATATTAATTGTGCTGCTTGCAAAACTTTTCATCACAGGTTTTGTCAATCAAGTTCATTATTATAACTTTATTTATTTTCATTATTATAACTGTCTTGTATTTAATGAGCTCAGGATGTTTTAATTCCCCAATAAATTTTAAATTATTACGTTGCATTTTTTTTTTTTAATTAGTGTTAGCCATTGCATGTTTTTTGCTTTTCTTTTAAGCCACTATATATGATACTATTCCCATTTATTGATGTTATATGGTGGTATAAAAGAATCTTGTATAGTGGTAGAAAAAGTTCTAGATTGAAAAAAATAATTCTATTTTAACTTTTTTTAATTCCTTTTCGGGAAGTAAAAACTCTTTCATCCAATACTTTTTTTTTTTTTGCGTGATTAAATTATTACTATCATTTATATGAAAAATTCTAGATAAATAAAAAATTTAAGCCTGAGTATAAAATATATATGTTGGATGTATATAAATGTGTCTATATAAATATTTTTAGAATTTAATATTAAAATTGATGTATTCTTAATTTTTATGAAAACTGTTTTGTAAAATATTTTAATTTGTTTTGTCTTAATGGTGTTAATCAGAGAGGTGAAATATCAGCTTTGAAGAAAGTTATTCAAGAAAAAGAGGAGTTATTAAAGGCTGAACAAAAATCATTACAATCTGCTAATGAACGAATTAATGAGCTGGTTCAAGAACTAGGCGAAGAAAAAGTACAAGCAGCAGCCACTGAAAAGTCTTTGAGAGATGCCTTGCATCAAGAACAACAAGAAATAAAAGCTCTGCATGGTATGATGCAACGTAAACGAGAACAGTACGGAGCTGAAATTTCAGCCGTCCAATCTAAAATGCAACAAATGAAAAATAAAATGAAAGAAGAACACTCTTTGGCTATGCAAAGATTACAAGATGAAAACAATCAGCTTCAGAATTTGAACAGAATCGAATCGGAGAAACAACAACGTAGTTCTATGGAAATTTCTCGCCTTCAACATGAAGCGGATCAGCTCCGTTCATCTCGAGATAAATTTGAATCTCACCAAGCTGCTATTCAGGAAGATCTTCATAGGCAGATCCAACAATTAGAAAAGCATATTGAAAAACTTATTAGCTCTCATCAAGAGGAGGAGTATGGTTATAAACAGAGAATTAATGAATTGAGCAATAAAATTCAACAAACAGAAAATGCAAGGAACTCCTTGGTTCAAGAATTGCAGAATGCACAATCAGTATGTAGTAATCTGGAAACTGATAATTCATCCTTGAGACAGCGATTTGATGATGCTAAACACCAATTAAAGACTTCTGAACAAGAGCTTTTGCAGTTACAGAGCAGATTGGAGGTATGTTCAACTTCAAATCAAGCATTTTAACTGCTTATTCTGTAATTTTTAAAATTTTTCTTCAATTTCTTTTTAGTTCTTGAAAAATCGTATGATTTTTAATTAAAAAATTTTTGCATGAAAATGCAAATTTTTTTTTATTTGCACTGTCATAAATTTATATTAAATTAAAATCAATTGATTTAATGACACACTCAAAGCTTTGAAATTATGCTTTTATTTTTCATAAAATAATTTTTCAATAATTTAGATGCAATTTACTTCTTTATTTTGTATATAATTCCATTCAAATGAAAAATATTTTGAATAAAATGGTGCTTACTCTTATGTCTGATGTTGTGCAAAGATTTCCCAACTTACTGAAAGTTTTAGAAATCCTAAGTTACCCTTCCAGCAATCACGCCCTCCATACCAATGAGAAAGGTTGTAGCGTTTCTTAGATCACTATTTTAAAATGTCAAGGGTATTAAAATTTAAAATGCAAAGGGTGTATTTATTGAAATTATGCTTTAAATAATCAATACAATTTATTTAAAGAAATACTATTCATATGTCTATATTATTTTACTTTATATATAATATATAGCACATCTGGTCTACAAATATATAACTAACTCAACCCTTAAGAACAACCTAGATAAAGAGCGTTTGAAAAGAAATTCTCAAAAATCTTGGAGGAACAGTATTTCAAACTTTTCTGACTGGCCTAGAATGGAGGCAGTGCAGAGTTTTGTCTTGTAACTGGCCACGATTGCCTTGCTAGGCATTTACACCACAAAAATATATTTGAATATCCACAGAAATGTACTTGCAGGTTTGTAACCTGTGATGAGCTGTGCTCACCTTCAACACTGTCTTGCTCTCTCTGCCTCATCTTTGAGAGAGTGATATTGGGAGGCTAGGAACTAAACGGATCCATAGACTTTTCTTCTGTTGCCGTTTGGTATTTTATATTGTTTCGTTCTGCATGGCTCCAGTTGTCTTTTGCACCCGCCATTAGAAATAAAAAAAATATAGTACATCTAATCTAAAAATATATAACTAAAATCAACTCTAGTAAGAAATAGTAATAGAATATTTTGTATAATTAGTACATAAAAATAATATTGGGAATAGAAAAATATTTTTAATTGTGGAACGTTAGGAGGAATTTTTTTCATTTCGGCTGCTATACCGTTTTGAACTTAGGGTAAATTTTTGAAAAAAAAAGAAAACAAAATGCACTTTTGGCATATACATGGATTGACTTACATTATGAACTATACGGTATATATATATATATATATAATGTAAGGATCATTTTATGATTTATTTTTTTAATTATGTTCTGTTAATAAAACTCTCCGTGATTTTATAATTAAATATTTTGTATTTTGAATAGGAATCTAGCAGGCAGCAAAGAGATTTGGCTAACTGTTTAGAGAAAATGAGAGATGAGGTTATGGATTTATCGAACTTCAAATGTGAGCAATTGCAAGTTATTCAGTCTCTTAAACAAGAAAATGATGCTCTTGTCAATAAGGTAAACCAGCGATTGAATGAGCATGCAGATCAAAAACATCAAAATGGGGATTTTACTGATAAGGTTTGTGAATTTTGATGTAAATCATTTAAAATAATTCATAAAGCATTTTGCTATTACTGTAATTTTATTTTTTATTTCAATATCGAACATTTACCTTAATTTACCATATGGGTTCATTCTAGACATTTGTGTGGCAATTTTCTTTCAGATGAAAAATTTTAAAATTGTCTTTAATTTTTTAAATTAAAAGATATCTCTTCAAAATAATTAGTGTTTGTAGTGTGCTTATAAAATTAATAATTATTGAATTCAAGATAAAATATTTTATTCATTATATATATATATATATATTTTTTATTTTCATCATTTTATTTAATAATAACGATAAAGTTCCACATCCTTGACAATTATTTTTTATTCAGAGTAATTTATTATTTACTTGAATTAAGCATTTAAAATTTGATTATATATTTTCAAATTTTAAAAAACAAAAGATTATTACATATATTAAATTGATATTGAACTTAATGGTATTTAAATCATATGTTTGTCTTCATATTTCTGAATAGTAATATCATATTAATTTGATACCTGAGATTATCTATATCTATAGCTAAGTTATCATTAGATGTCTGGATAGCAATGTATTTTAATTGTTTGCCCAGTAAATTTTATTTTTTATTAGTTCACCGCCTTCCTCCTGCAAATGCTCTAACTTTTTAAAATAAATTAAAATAACTCTTAAGCCTTCTCATTCAATCAACTGGTGTAGATTTTGCAGCCATTGAACCAAACATTTGACACACTATGGCAAAGTTGTAGAAACTTAAGAAAAGTCTTGTTGGTAAGAAATTAGCTGAGCATGTTTCTTAAATTGCCACTTATTGAAAAATAAGTTTTTTTTTTTTGAAAATATTGCATGTATTATTAATTTCCCTGCATGATTTTTTTAAATCAACTACTGTGTGATTCATATAAAAACTATTGATTTCTTTATTTCCAATAATTTTTACTATTAGGGGATCAGAAAGTAATGTCGTTTCTGAGTATGTCAATCTTCATTAGTCATTTAGTGACTTTCCTTGTAAATAATAAAATCTTAATTTATTTTTGCAATTTGTGGGGAAATGGGCAGCCTAATACTAGAAGAGGTAGATATCCGCCATTGTTAGCTTTTTGAGTTTCACAAGGTTGTAAACCAAAAACATTTGCGATGTTTATCCAAATGCATTAGACGTTCGTAAAGGCCAAAGGTGGTTTTCTAAGTTCAAATCGGGTAATTTTGGATCTTTCCAACTCGTATTGATCAAGAAGACTAACAACTTTAAATAA
The DNA here is from genome assembly GCA_021605095.1 of Caerostris extrusa. Lineage (NCBI taxonomy): Eukaryota > Metazoa > Arthropoda > Arachnida > Araneae > Araneidae > Caerostris > Caerostris extrusa. The sequence goes on from BPLR01017462.1 coordinate 115,665, forward strand.
TGTCGTGTTAAGGGCAGATGTGGAAGCAAACTCATGGCAGACAATCGAGGAACTGTCAAACACTCTTAACCAACCTTGTTGACCCTCCAAGAACATTTGTAGCAGATTGATATAGTAAACAGAACAGGTGTTTGGGTCCGATAAAAACGAAACTATAACACCACATGCAGCTTATTGTTTCAATGGCACAATACAGAAGTGTTTTTTTGATTACTTAATCACTGGAGATGAAAATTGGATCCTCTATGATAATGCAAAGGTATTGACTTTCTTCAAAGGTTCAAGCCAGGTTTACATCCAAAAGGCACTTTTGTGTGTTTGGTGGAGTATTCTTGGGGAGTCATTCATTTTGAAGTACTAAAACCTGGACAAATTGTGAATGCAGACCTTCACTGTGAAAATTAAATTGAGTAAATCAATCTTTAATTGAAAAGTGCCCAGTGATTGTCAACAGAAAAGGTGTTATTCTGAAACACAATGATGCAAGACCGCATTGAGTAAAATGAATCCTGGAAAAAATAATGAATTTGGATGGGAGGTAATGCCTCGCCCACCATATTCGCTTGATGAGAATTGTACATTAGTTGGCAAAAGATTGTTGATTACATTATTGATTTAAAAGAAACTTGGTAAAACTTTATCTGTTTGAATTTAATATAGAAAAACGACATTACTTTCTAGTTCCCTCTAATATTTATTATTTAAGCACATGTAAATAATAAATAAGTGAAGTACTTGTATCTGATAAAGTGTCTTAATTCAAAATACTGATATGAAAAATGATCTAAATTTGATAAAATTACATTGGGTTACAAATTTATAAATCAATGAGTATTGAAGTGGAAGATAGATTATTTATATTAATAAGAATATTTTTTTTTTTTTAAATATCTTAGTAAAATATCTTCTTTTTGCTTATTATAGGAATATTATATTAAATCTAGGTTCCTTGATCAATATTTTAGTGATTAGTGTATCATTGTTTAATTTTAAATTTATAATTTTGAAAACCTGGTATATGATAGAATAGTGTTACAATACTTCTGTCCTTTGTTTTTTAAATAAAATGAACAAAGTTTTTGAACACTATTTACTTTAAGATGTGTTATTGTGTACTGATAGTACCGTTGTTTAATATTTTAAGCACCTTCATCTTTTGATATGTAAAGATGAGATTTTTAAATATACTCACATTTATATACTTTTAATCACTTTTAAATCTTCGAAATTATTCATTTTTAATATTCCAATAACTGAAATAATTCACCTTATTTGATTTTGCTTTCATTTAATTTTCTAATATTTATTTATTTATTACAAATATTAAAGTTTATGTAAAATAAAACATGTTAATTAATTAAAACTGACAGCTTTTGGCATAATACTCCTTCTTTGGGTCTAGAGTGAACCCTCGAGTGAATATTTATTTATATATATACTACAATAACGATAGTTGATGTGCTTCCTGATGAGGCATTTTTGAATTAAAAAAATATATTTTCTGAAAATGTTTCTTATTTTTTTTTTAATGGTGAAGATCTAGCTTTTAAAATAAATTTAATTTCTCTGTTTTAATATAAATTGCTATTTGTGGTTTTCTTCTAAAAATTTCTTACATGCTCTCATTGTTTGGGCTTTGTGTTGGGTCTCTATCCTGTAAGCTAACTTTCTTCTCTTTTAATGCAGTCCAAGCTTATAGAAATTGAAGAACATGAGGCTATGTAAGTCCTTTTCTTTTTACTGTATTATTTTTTGTTGAAATTAATCAGTTAACTGGTACATTATATTTTATTTGGTAGTCAATTAATAAAAAAGAAGACTAATATGTTTATTACAAAAATTTTAGAAGTATCTCTTTTTAATTGGATTATATTTTTATAAATCTTATATTGAATGATTTCTCATGTTTAAAAAATAACTTTTGTGTGAAATTTTAGAATACAAGAAAAGGAAAATATGCTTCATCGTCTTTTGCAAGAATTAGAGCATTGTAAATGTGAAATTGTTTCATTATCAAATGAGCTAGAGAGACAAAAAAAAAGATAAATAAAGTATGTATAGTATATTCTAAGAATTCTTGCACATATTGTATTCATAATAAAGATCTGTGAAAATGTCTTTTATTATATTGCTTTTATAAGTATACAGAACCGTTTACATAAAATAAATGATATTAATGTTTTTAAAACTGCTGTTTGGTTGAAATAATCAATTGAAAAAAAAAAAAATTTTTTTGTTTGCAAAACTAAAAGTTATAGAATACAGAATAATCTGCTCTTGATAATTATTTTTATTCAGATTAATTGTTGTCTTAGTTTTTTATTGCTAATTTTAAGCTTTTTACTGTGTTCTGCAAAGAATTCAGTTAAAAACGGGTAGAAAAAATGTAAAAAACCTCAATAAATGCTAGATTGTTTAATTTCCTTCAAAAACAACATTTCTTTTAAAATTGGCCCGAAGGAAATATTTCATAGCAAATTAAAATATTTTTTAAAGGTTTTCATTCTTAAAACTTTTGTACTTGGTAGTGTTTGATAGACTTTTTTTTTTTTATTAGTTGGAGAAATCATGTGTAACCAAATATTTTCTTATAGGTATATTGGAAACTATTCAAATTTATTATATAACTATATTTATTTTTCTATATTTGATGTACAGGGAGAGCATTTATTCTTAAATAACATTTTATTCTATCTACCTTTTTTAAATATATCTTTTTGGACATGTATGTATATAATGTAATCTGAGACAAGAAGTTAAAAAATACTTCCTTATAATCTATATTAAAAAAAAAAAAAAAATTTCTCTTTATCAAGAATTTTTATTTATCAAGTAGCAATTTAAAATAATAAATTTGTATTTTAATAATTTTCAAACTTTGATCAACTATCAACATCTGTATTACATTAAATTTAAAACAGAAACTTAGTTCTTAATTGATGTCTTGCATTTCTAGAGAGACAAAATGTTTATTGTTTTTTAATCTTTTTTTTTTTTTTTTCTTTATTACTTTTTAAGGAATTAGGTGAGAAAAATAATGAATTTGTTGAACGCCTGCAATCATCTGAAAGTAAATTAAAAAGAAGCTGTCAAAGCTTACGAGGCCAAAATTCAAGAAATTGAAATACGGATGACTAATAATTCCAAAGATATGCAAAATATGCTAAGTGAAAGAAATATGCAAGTTATGCAGATTAAAGAAATTGAAGTTGCCTTACGTAAAGAGCTGCTAAAAGTTCAACAAGAAGCTGAAAATAGAGAGAAAGATGCAGAAGAAAGAATACTTAAATGTGAATCTGAAGCAAACATCAAATTAGAAGAATTTCAAGAAAGTTTGTATGGTAGGCTAAGACAAATTAATGCTGAATCAGATAAAAAAAATTAATGATGCCATAAAGGAGAAAAGAGGTAATATTTGAGAATAAAATTAACTTAATTGTTAATTTTAAAATAAACATTATTGATAAAAAGCAATAACAATATGCTATTGAATGTAATTCATGTTTCTTAAGAATTTTTATCAATGTTAATTAATATTTAGTTATTTGTATTTTGGTTTCTAATGCAAAATGTTATGCAATAAACTTGATGAAATGTTTTTATCTAAATTCAGTCAGATGCATCATGTGATATTGAATAATTTCCATAAAATACTAAACTTTTTAAAATCACCATCAGCTAGTTCAATAAAATTATTTTTCATCTATCTATCTATTTTCAAATCACAATCTTTTAGTTAATTATAAAATATAAGTATAATGCTGTATTATTTTAGAAAATATTAATACTGTGAAAATAAATTTCATTAGAATCACATGCAAATTGTTTCAACTAATAATTGAATAATTTTTTTTTTTTCCTCGAAGGTAAAATGAGTGATCAATTTCAGATTTATGTATTAATATCAAAGTTTAATATAATTTTTTAAAAATTTTGTCTGCTATTTGCTACTTAAAGCTCATAGTTTTTGTTTACTTTTAATTTGAAAATTTTTACTGAAGTATTTTTCAGTTTTAATTTCTCCTTATGTGAGGGGAATATGACATCTTTAAATTGAAATTTGAAAAGTTCTTCTTTAAAGAATTCTTTATCTTCTAGTTGCTGCAAGTTTGATAATTTTGGTATAAAGAATTAAGGGAACATAAATTCATATTAAATATCCAAATGCCATATTTTCTATTTTAGTTATAAACACAAGAAAGAAAAAAATTAATTTAAATTAATTTTTAAGGAATCGTTTTCATTTTCATAAATATATTTATTGCTATTATAATTTTAACTTGATAATGACTTACAAATAAAAAATAAGTAAATTGAGAGACTTAAGTCTTATAAAAATTAAACTGTTCATAAAAAATATATTTTGTTTGTTTTGAAGTGCTTTTAATAAATAATGCTTGTTAGTGTATTTTTTATAACATTTGTTGAAACTTTTATAATATATTAGTTAATACATTCAAAAAAAATGTATAAATTTGAAACTTTACATTGTTATTTCAACACTATGTTTGAGTAAAAATTTTATTTGAATTATAGACAAGTACAATTTTAAAAAAGGCTTAAATGTTAATGATATGGCTTTTAATGTTAAAATAATAATTTCAATGCATGTGTTATATAATTATTCTTTTTAATTCAGCATATATTTTTCATTATTAACATATTTTTTTTAGCAAGTAAGAATTGAATTAGAGAACTTAACTGTGTCTATAAAGGATTTTCTAAAAACGGTTTTTCCAAATTTGAATATTCCAGAAAACATGGTAAGATTATTTTTTATTCAAAATTCCTTTTATTTTGTATTTTTTCTGTCCCTCTAAACATTTTGCTGGGCCTATAAGCTTTGTATGTCCTTCAATTTGTGAAGGGAAAAAATGTTATAATTTCAGTAACAATTTTTAAAATTTTTAATTTTTTAAAAAATTTCATTTCAAATATTTAAAGAAAAGCTGAAATTTTTTTATGTATAATAGTATCTGAACTATTGTAACATTCACCTTAATTTTGGTAGTATTCAACCTTAAACTTTGAAAACATTAGTTAATTGTTAGCAATTTGATTTTTAATTACTACTTGACATGTCCCTATGCTTATTATTCAAATAAGTAACTTATTTACTAATTTATTATTATTTTAAATAAATTATTATTTGTTATTAGGAAAATAAGGAATCATTGACAAAATATGAATTGGAAGTAAAATCTTATTTAGAGGAATTAAAAAGTGAAAAGTCTCATGACTCTAAAGATACTGAAAATTTACTCAAGAAATTAGAAATAGCCTCGCAAGAGAAAGTCAACCTAGAATCTCAAATTAAACTTATGAAAGTGTCTTAGCAGAGACGGTGAGGCATTTTTTTAAATTTTAAGTTTTTGTTTCAATACTGTTATAGTTACATGAATAAATGTCAAGAAAGGAACATTAAAAATTTAATGTATTTTGTACCTAATAGGGTCATAAAAATTGTCAATGTTTTTAACATTAAATCTTAACTGTTTATGCTTTCAATTTTTTTTAGTGAATTGTTAAAAATTACTTAATAATTCTCCAATGTTAAGTAATATATATGTTGTCATAATTCACGTATAAATTACTCATATTGTTTTTAACAAAAAAAATGCACTTTCTTTCTGTTTTAACTATTGTATTTCAAAATATTTTTATGGATGCTTTTAAACTAATAATTAACAGTATTCTGAATAATTGTTTAATATTGATTGCATTGTTTTTTATGTTACTAATGCCTATTGTATTGCTTATTCAAAACTGTAAAAATGTATATGAATACAAATAACTTACAATTACTAAATATTCTAAAAAAAAAAGTTTTATTCTTACTTGCATGTGATTAATAACTTTGGAATGGATTTTTGCATGGTTTGCATTCTTATGTATGTTTTTAAGGAAAATATATTAAAAATCTTCAAAATAACATTGAAACAGAGGAAAAGAGGTGGAGAACTGAACTGCTTAATAAAGATGAAACTTTGAAAAAAGTATGGAGTGATTTTGTTGTTATTATCAGTTTTAAAATTTTATTTCTTATCAAATTTTTACATCTGATATTTTTTTTAATAATGCTTTTTCATAGTTGTATTTTATTTTATTTAATTTGTTGGTTTCATCTACTGTAGCATAATTTTTTTTATTAATTATCCATTTTAGTTAAATAATATTGCTAAGAAACAAATTTTTTTAAAAATATGAATAATTTCTTTGTACTTTTTTTTTTTAATTAAGAAAAGTTAAAGTAAGTAAAAGTTAATTTATTTTAGATTCATACAGAAAATGAGGATTTGAAATCTGAAAACCAAAATTTAAAGAAAATCTAGAACAATTACAAGGCTTAAGAGAAGTAAGTGTAAGAGACAGCTTGACTGTCATAGATTTCTAAACTAGTACTAAATGCTGGTTCCTTTTATCATGCAAAATTGGAAGATTTTTGAAAAATAAATATATATTTATGATTTTTAGTAAATAAAATATTAGTTTTAGTAAATAAAGCATTTAATAGAATATCAATTAAATTCTCATTTAAAAATATCTAATTCATTATCTGTGGAAACTATTATCCTTTCTTTTATTTCAAGTTGTCTTTTAAAATTCATTAGTTTTTAACACAGTCTTGTAATGGAAATAAATATTAATGCTGTTTTTCACATTCCAAAAATTTATTAAGTTATAAAAAATTTACATAAATTTTTGGGAATTTTTACAGTTGTTAATATTCTAATTAAATCCCAATTACTATTATTAAAACTTTGTAGGTAAATATATTATAACCAATACAAAAAGTACATTAAGTAAACATAGTTTTGAACTCTTTTAGAATGTTTTTTTTTATATATATATTGCATCAATAAAATTCATATTTACATGCATAAATAAAGTGAAATCTGATATAAAATTTATATTCCTTTTTATGTTTTGTAGATGAATGTCAGTAATGCTGATATTTTTGTTATCTTTCCATAGGCCCTGTTTGAAATAGAGGAATTGAGAGTGAAACTACAAAAAAGAAGAATCTGAAAAGAAAATTCTCCTTGAAAAATAGGCTCTATAGTAAATATATACTTTTTGTCTACAGTAAAATCTTGATTTTTTTTTTTTTTGGTTGCTATTAATAATCAATATGAAATTTAATTTTATTGAAATTTTATCTTAAAAGTAAATTATCAACATTAAAAAGCTATTTAACAATGACATATCAAAGTATCAACAATTAATAAAAATATATTTCCAATATTTTGGAAAGATTACAATAAATTTTATATATTTCAATATTTTGGAAAGTACATACAATATTTACTTAATAAAAACTTAACATAGAATTTTTTTTTTATAAGTCAGCTTTAAAAATAAATTTCAGCTGTTTCTGTTGTCCTTCGTTCTAATTAAAAGGCAGTATAGGCTTTAAATCCAAGAAAATTATTAATGCTAGTTATATCTGGCATCTTTTGGCTAGTCGTGGAGGCAATTGGCAGCAGTCTTATTTTATTCTGTCCTACTAGCAAATCTGTGGTGTGATAAAAATTAGATTGTAAATGTCTCTCTGAAATGACGTTGTTGAAGTTGTGGTGGGTAAGATCTGGAGTTCATTATCGCACTTCTCCCTCTCCATGGACCTTTCTTGCTCGGTTTTTACTACATATTTTAGACCTTTGACTAGACATGACTTTTTACAAGAACACCTTTGCCATATTGGTATGGTCAATATTTCTGACTGTGTCCTGTATTCTTCAGGTACTTTTATAGATTTTACGCATTTGTAAAGCTGCCCTGTGTTCTCTTTTTACGAACTGTTATCCAGACAACTTTTCTTACAAGGCTGGTTTTTATTGAACTACCAGAGGGATCATGGCCAATATGACCAACATAGAAGAAAGAAAAAACATCTGGTTAGTACATTCTCTCCATGCCAAAGGTTGCTCTGACTATACAAATGTAAAGGAAGTCATTTGGAGCAAATGTTATCAATGATAGGGATGAAAACTGTTCCAAGTTAGAATGAAATAGCTTAAATAATTTTTTTTTTTTAAATAATTGTCCTAGTTATTGATTAAGGAGAAAAGATATTGCAATAGTAATAGATATTTATTTTATTTTTAAGTTGTTCTTTTCTTAACTAATCTACTTATCATGAATATCTACAGAATTAACTACTTAGTGTTTTGAACAAAAATATAAGACATTATGATTTTTACTTACTATGGCTTCATTATTATAGCATATTTCTACTATAAATAAGGGCCTAACTCCTTGTAAATAAATTATTGGATTTTATTTGGCATATTATTATTATGTTAAAATTAATATTAGTGGTTATTTGATTTATTTAATCTTTATAAACCATCATAAATTTCATTTGTGTTTTTCTTAAAATGGATTTTTTACATTCTGTTAACATGAATATGCTTTCCTTACAAGAAATTTTTTTTTTATGGCAGGATTCAACAAACAATTCTCCTATTCCACTTATTGGAAATAATACAGCACAAGCTCCTACTGAAAACAATGCTTCACAAAGTCCACTTCCTGAAAATGATATATTGCAAATTCCTCAGGTAAGTTTAATAAGAGCTTTATACAAATGTAATAAAAAATGTTTAGATATTTTTAGCCTAACAACCCACTAATGCTAATTTAACCCATTACATGCTAATACAGAAACTAAAATACCATCTCACTGTTTGATTTAAACCTTACAAATCAAATTGCATAAGGGCACAGACTGCTACTACTAATTAAATCTTTAATTTGTAACCAAAATTTCTTCAGCTGTTAATTTTTATTTGTTCGCCTCTCTTTTATTACAATAAACAATTTTGATGGATAAATTTTAATAAAACAAGGAGAGCTGTCTTTCATCATAGACGAAATGTGTTGCACATCATACATTGATATGTGTTGGTGAAAGAAAAAAAGTATAATATAAAACCACAGATAAGAACTGAAAATACACAAATTTCATCCAAATTAACAAAACTGTGTTACTGATAAAGATTTTCATCTCTCCTGTAAATGCAGTTGCAATCTGTTGGAAGAATATTGTCATTGTTGTTTTTATTATAATTTTATATGCATATATCTTTTTTTTTCAGGTTTCTGCTATCTTAAATTTATAGTATATTTTTCATATTGTTACGGTATCATAACACGCTTTTGTACTGAAAATTCCTTTGCTAGTTTTATGGCATTAAATATATAAACGTAAATTAATTGATACATAGTGTTCAAAGAGCACATGTTACAAATCGTTTATGTGCTATGCAACGCTAATAATTATACCAGATGTTTTGTTCTTTCAAATTGAAAAAGGTATTTGTGGACTATATGCTGTTATAATTATGGGCAGAAAAATCATGATATTTGTAGAATCTATATAAAATATTACAATGAAACTATAGTTAAATAAATAGTAACTATAGTGTAATAAATGTGTCTTATTCTGAACTTAGCATTTTAACTGATTTTAAAGCATATATCTGAGAAACAGTAATATTCATAATCTTATTATCAATGTTTATCTAATGGATGCAATTTGAATTTAAAATAGATAAATGCTTGATTAATATTCTTAAGAATATGAACTAGGCATATTAATATTATCTGAATTATTTAATAAAAGCATGCACTATTTAAAATTTTTTGTATTATATCACTTTCCATTAACAATTTACTTCATTGTAACCTTTTTCACGTAATTTATTTTTTTTTTTTAAACATGTATATAACTTTCAATCGTTGCATTAAATAACATACTAACATAAGCCTTTACTTGTTGAATACATTTTCAGTCTAGTATCTTGCCTAATAAGTCAGAGAAAAGGAAAAAGTCTAGAAAAGGGTAAGCATCTTGTATTGAATTTAGTAGATGAGGTCAAAATTGAATACAGCCTGGTCTCTTTTATACATATAATTTTATTTTATTTTATTGAAGTGTGCGATTTGATACAAAAAATCTTATAATAAATTTTAAAACATTTTGGATATAATTGTTAATTCTGATCAATATTTGAGAAATATAAAAAATTATAACTATCACAATGCTTTAATGAAATTATGGTATATATATCTATATATAAAATATGATAATTTTGTGCATGAAAACCCATTTTCTTCATCACATGGATCCATTAGTCTGCCTTTTAATGAAGAATTATTTTTTCCAGTTATAAATTATTTAACTACAATAGCACTGATTCTGATGCATAAAAAAAAGAAATGCATTTTTATTTTCCTATTTTACAGTCGTAGATTTAATTTCTTTTCTTTTAGGACAATTCATATGTTTTCAATACAAATTTGGGTTTACTTATTTATTTTTTATTCAATTTTTTGCTGAATTTGAGCAAATGCATCTCTCACTAAAAATTGGAATAAATTTCGTTGCTTTTAATATTTTATCATTGAATCTTTTTAAATTTACTAAATAATTAACATTTTGTTACGTTTTATGTTTGTTTATGTACTTATTAATTTTTTTATGTCCATATATTTTATTTTCTGCAATAATTATTTGAATGTAATCAATGCTTCTATTTTTTTTCTCCCATGTTATATATTTTTAAGTCTTCTATACTTTCTCTTTGCAGAAAAAAACATAAATTTTAAATTTTGATAGTTTAAATTCGTTACATATTTTGAGATCTGTTTATTTGAGAGATATTATTGAAAATGGATTTTCAATTTCAGAAATAATATTTGTTGGAAAAAATGCTGGGGAATAAATACAATGCATGTTCCTCATTCATCTTTAATATATAGATAATTTTACCAGAATTTAAAAAATGCTGTCATTTGGTTTTTTGGCCCCTGTGCAATAAAACCCTCATCTACCAATTAATATGTAGCACAAATCTACTTCTATAATTGAATTCTGAAAATTCATATCAGAATCACAATATCCACAACTTAAAAAACAGCTGGTTGCTGCCATCCTTTCAATTTTTATTTATTTATTTATGTACTGAACAGTAATATGAAGTTTTGTTGTACACAGTCAATTTTTTGAAATCAAAGTATTACCAGTGGACCCATTGCTGTAAAAAATATATGCCCATTGAACAGTGTAAAAATACACATTAATAAAGATTCGTTAACGTCTTTGTTAAATGTCACACTTTGGATGATTGCATCTTTGCAATATTTTATTACTATTCTTAAAATTTTAAATTAATTGTATTCTTCTCATATATACATGCATTCCATAATTAGTACTTAAAACTTGTATAGAATTTCCATCACACTTAAATTTGATATGAATTTGCACAAATTTCTTTCTTCTCTAATAATTCTAATTCCCCAAAACCTTTTATTGAATATTATTTAAGAAATTGGAAATCTGTGTTCAATAATATATTAACTTAGTGTGGTTCTTTAAAATTTATGAGGGAGGATTTTTTTTTTTTTTTTATAACATGAGATACATCATATACCAAATGCCTTTTTGCATCATATATTGCATTGAAAGAGACTCGTCTGTATTTTAACAAGATCAATTATGATCAAATGAATTAAAAAATCTACAGGTCTTAGTGTTTTTTTTATAATTATAGAAATTTTGGAGCTTTTTATTGCATTATTATATATAATATGTATTTTTAATTTCAATCTTAAATAGAAAAAAAGTCAGCTTCTGAAGTCATTTGCCTTGCTTTCTTCAATATCTGATATAATATAAAATTGTTTTTGTAAAATACTTATTAAAATGTATCTTTCTGAAATTATTACTTTTTTTTTCCCTTTCTCAAATAATTATGAACTATTTCTATTCTGTTTTTAAATATTTTTATTTACATTTAATATTAAATAAAGTTATATTTATTCCCATCTTTCTTTATTTAAGGAACAATAGATGTAAAATTCTTAATTTTAATTTATTTCTTTAAAATTTCATAGTAATATAGCATTAGATCAGGGATGGGCAAACTACGGCCTGCCAGAAGGTTCTAACCAGCCCACGGATAGAATTTTAATTTGCCTCTGACCGGCAAATCAAAAGAAATATATATTTATATATTATACATCCATCTCCTTTTCTACTTTGATTAAATATTATTTTTTTATTAAAAAAATTAATATTTTTAATATTATTTTTATCTCATTTCCGAGGTTAAATACCCTCAATAAATGAAGAGAAGCTTAAGAATTATCAAGATAGCTTGAAAAAACTGCATTTTGAGTTCGAATGCAGATTTCAAGATTTCAGTGCCATTCAAACAGTTTTGGATATTTTTACCATGCCTTTCAACGTAAATTGTGAAGCAGTGAGGTCAAATTTCAGGTTGAATTAATTGAGTTGCAATCTAACAATCATCTCACGCAGTGGTTTCTAAATATACCAAAGTTAGAGTTTTACAAATCATTATCGAAAGTGAGCTTCCCAAATTGAATATCTCACGACCAGAAAATCAGTGCTATATTTGTTTATATATGTGAACAAGTGTTTTCAACTATGAACCTTAGAAAGAATTATTTCAGAAGTAGACTGACAGATGAGCATTTAGTCTCGTTCCTTAGAATCAGTACATCTCGCTTCGAACCTCAATATAAGGAACTTTTAAAAATGAAATTTGCAATTTCATTCATCTCATTAACATATTTAAATTGTAATACTTGTATATTGTTTTTAAAATTTTAGAAAAATTTATTTTGGCCCGCCAAACTTCTTTTTTTTTGATTTTTGGTCCGTGACCGAAAAGGTTTGCCCATCCCTGCATTAGATCTTTGTTTTTAATGTCTTCTAATTAAGCGTTTAAAAATGTAGCTTCCTTTTCTTTTATTTTGTGAAAGCTAGTTATTAATTTTTAAATAGCTTCTTTATATTTGATCAAATATATTTATTAAGTTCAAATTAACCCATTATATTGTACTTCAAAAAAAATATTAATTTTCTGTACATTATTTTAGGGGGCGTCTGGCAAGAAATAAGTTGTCACCTTCTGATTCCCTCCACAATGATCCTAGATAACAAAGAAGAAAAAAAGTGTGTAGATTAGATTATGTATTTAAATCTTGCAAATTTGCATTTATGAAAAAGAAAAAAAGATATTAGCTATTCTAGAATTTAAAAAAATATATTGCAAGTACATATTATTAAATATATATATATATTGCAATTCATGTATAACTCATCATTTGATAGAGAATGCATTTTTATTTTCACTACAAACAGACCTTTATGCTTATTCATTCATACAATGTACCTTTGAAATGTATTGTTAAAAAAGAAAAAAAAAAAAGATTATTTAGTTGATATTTCATATATCTACACTTGTAATAAAAGTACGTTATGTAATATTTGCTCTAAATTCCACTATATAGATTTTCTAAAATAGTTTTTATTCATCCCTTGTAAATTATGGTAAGTTGAAGTGCATTTATGAAATTTATTGAAGTTAACCTTAACCCAAGATATTATTTTTGTTTCATTATTATTTAGCATCTAAATGTTTTTTATTTGTAAGACTTTGAATTGAGTTAAACTAATCTTAAAATTAAATTTTAATATATAATTTGTTTGTAGAATTGGTACTTTATTCTGAAGTGAATCTTTTACGAGGAAACAAAAATTCATTTGTTGCAGATGTTAAAACTTTCTTTTTGCATGATAGTTGAATCATTAAAATTCTATTTGTTTATATTAGCTAACAAAATATTTAACCTTATTATTATAAAAATTAACTCATTAATAATTTTTTTTCCCCATTTCATTATTATAAAAAACCTGTTTTATGCATTTATGAAATTTTAAGATGGAAAAAATGTAAGTGTAATTATTTAATGCTCGTTTTTAGTTCTTTATTTTTTTTGTTATTATTATTTATTATTTGATTCCTTTATTAAAAATATTTAAATTGTATAATTCTTAATGACATTGTCATTGTTTCTAAAATTAATTTTTATCAAATTTTTATTCTTCTTATAATATGTTCTTTTCTTTTAATGGATATTTCTTAATTTTTTCTACTGGTGCTATTATTTAAAAAAAAAATGTATTATCTCGAAATTTATAATATATTTAAAATATTTGTAAGGCAGTTTCGAAAATATGTTAAAAATAATTTTACATGTGTAATGCATTTGTAAAAGATAATTCAAAGTATAATATACTGATTTCTTAAACTGGAATATATATCTATATCTATGTGTGTGTTTTATTGTGATATTTTGTTTAATTTATCTATATTTGTTTTCAGTTTTGCAGTGAGTAAAATATATTTTACATTTTTTCATATTGAACAAATTTATTGTACACTTTATTTATGATTTATTTTGCGTTTTTTTTTTTTGTTGTTGTTTGTTTGTTTCTGTAATTAATATATGTTTTGGTGAACATATTTTTTCTGCATTACTGTAATTAATGAATTTAATGCTTAAATTAGTCCAAAGGCAATTTGTAAAGAATTCTGCTTATAAGTACCTTTTTAATGACTACTAAATTATTCTATTGGAATTAGAAGTCAGCTTTATTTAACTTACAATTGTAAACATTGCAACCAACCTACTGTATTTCCAATAATGTACTTTTTAATTATTAAATTATTTTTAAGCTTATGATTGTTCGTTATTTCAAACATAAATGTGTACTAAATTTATTTACTGAATAATTACTAAAGTTAGGTATATCTAAATCAGTTAGTGCATTAGTTATTTAACAATGAAAAAATACTTTGACTAACACAATCAAATATATTTTCCTCAAATTTTAACATAAATGGTGCTTACAACTTTTGCCAAAACAAAAATATTCAAAAGTAGTTTGATTATAAAGATTAATTCATCTAAATGTAAAATTATTGAAATTATGATGTATATGGATATGTATAGCAATATGGATTTAGATGAATGAATATTATAATTCTTTTGTAACTAGGCATTGCAATATCGGACCAAAAGTTCAATACCGGTATTTTTTTATATCTTGATACCGGTAATAGAAATTTTAGAAAAAGAAAGAAAACACAGGTGGTTTTTTGTTTTATTTGCCAGTTTTATTAGAGAATGTAAATATCACAAAAGAATTTGTAACTTATAAATTATAACAATTTATAAAGAATCGTAAAAAAGTAAAGGAACATCTTATTTATTTAAATCACAAAAAAGTGTAAAATATCACTATTCAGTCGGTGGTACTATTACAAATTTTTGAAATGTGATCTTAAAAAACATAATGCATCAGTTACTATCATTAAACCTGGAACGTAATTTTGTGCAAAGGTTACCAGCTGTCGAAAACGCTCTTTCAGCATCTCGACATGGCAAACCATCTAATGCTGTCATTTTACTTATAATTTCATCCAAATTATCTTTTATTTTCAAAATAATCTAAAATCCCTGATGCCTTGGGCTTAGAAACTGTTCTTAAGTTTGTATCTTCAAAGTAATTAGATTCTTTCCTCTTTAACAAATTTGTATCATGCTTCATTTTAAATGTATATGGAGTCCGCTTGTACTTCAATAACTATTGAACATTTTTTACATTACAACATTTTACACATTTTTTACCATATTCTTTTCATCACATAAATAATGAAACCAAACCGAAGTATTATCAACTGATTTATTATGTTCTTTAAAAGTTATTCTTATTCATTATTAAGGGGCATTATTTATGAGTATATATCTATATATATATAATAAATCTGAAAAATATTTTGAACTCTAAAGTATGATAAGCAAATAATAACAAACTCACCAATTTAAAAAATATCGAAATATTACAATTCACAACTACAATTTTGTTTTCACAGATAAGAATTTCTAGTTTTCAGATAAGAATTCACACATAAGAATAGGAATTTTACAGATAAGAATTCAAAATTTCTAGTAAATACCGAAAAAACGGTATTTAAAAAAACGGTATTAAAATTGTACAAATGGCTCAAAATGCTGGTATTGCAATCTCTGTTTGTAACAATAACCATAGAATTTGGATTACCGGCATTGAATGAAACATCATTAAATATTGATACTCCCACAACAGTGCTGTACAATTAGAAGTACACTTTTATGATTTATTTTCCTCCAATCACTATCAGATCTAGATTTGTAAATTGAACTTAACAATGCTACCCTTAAACATATAATAAGTATACACACTCAAGAGCCAAAACATTATGACCACCCCTACATTTTGCAATGAACTCGCCTGGATGACGTGGAAGGCACGTGATCAGGTGGGAGTGGTATTTAACTGCTGCTGGAGAGTCTGAAGAATCATTCTTTCACTTCCTTCTGTGTGTGATGGGAAAGGCTGCGGATCTAAGTGATTTTGATAGAGGGCAGATTGTAATGGCTCGGAACAAGTATTTCGAAACTGCACGACTCGTGGGTTGTTCGCGATCTACAGTTGTTAGTACTTATGCAAAGTGGATGAATGACTGTAAAACCAGCAGTAGACGACATGGTGTTGGACGTCCACACGCTATCAAAGAAAAAGGTCGTCGGAGATTGTCTCGCAGGATGAAGCAAAACCGGAGCCAGGCAGTGGCTCAGCTGACAGCCCAATACAATGCAGGACCAAGTAGAATAGTATCGGAGCACACTGTTCAGTGGACACTGTTGGATATAGGGCGGCTACGCAGCAAACGTCCCACTCGTGTGCCTTTGCTGACCAAGCGTCATCGCCAACTGAGCCTGCACTGGGCCGGGAACATCGTGACTGGTCCATGGATCAGTGGGAGAGAGTTGCGTGGTCAGATGAATCACGGTTTGTCATTCATCACGCCGATGGCCGTGTCAGGATACGCCGTCTTCCAGGCGAACAGTTGCTCCCTCAATGTACAGTCGGTCATACACAGGCCTGTGGTGGCGGTACTATGCTTTGGGGGACGTTCTCTTGGGCGTCTCTGGGACCCGTGGTTGTGGTAAGAGCAGACCATGAATGCTACAGGGTATCTGAACATCATTGCGGACCAGTTGCACCCTTACTTGGCCTCTGTTTTCCAGCTGGAAATGGAATGTTCCAACAGGACAACGCCCCTTGTCACAAGACTAAATTTGTGTTGGAGTGGTTCCAGGAACATGATGCTGAATTCCAGTTAATGTCCTGGCCGCCTAACTCACCGGATCGCAATCCGATAGAACACATTTGGGATGTCCTGGGACGGCAGCTCAGAGTTCAAAGACCACCAATTCGCAATATCTCGGATTTGCGTGACCGTTGCTTAAACATCTGGTAGGATCTGTCTCCGGCCATCTACCAAGGACTTGTGACATCCATGCTAAGGCGGGTTGAAGCTATGTTACGCGCCAAAAGGTGGGCCAACTCGTTATTGACAGGTGGTCATAATGTTTTGCCTCTTGAGTGTATAATTGACTACGGCCCACTTCTATGCACCCAATGCCTTGTCATCGTAATTCTTTAGATGGATGGTTTTCTGAAAATTCCACTATACAATTTCTACTTGCAGAAACTATAGGCGTTTTCGGCCACCTATCCAATGACATTAAACAACAACACCTCCACTAATTTGCATATCATTCTGATGTCGTATTACTGTTATGCCTTTGTCCGTATCTGTTTCTCTGTGCATATCTTATCTGGATACAAACATTTCAGTGGCAGATAAGATATGCATAAGAGTGCAATCGCTCTTATGCATAATCAACACATAAACCAAAAGGAGGACAAATAATGAAGGAATTAGGAACACAATCATTTTCTTTAACTTATTTATTACACGCTAATTGTATTACAAATCCGTTTTAAACTTCGAGATGCAAAAACACGGAGGTACCTCACAATAAGAGTTCTCAAAAAAAAAAAAAATTTAATTTAATTTAAAAAATAAAATAAAGTAAGGAATAAAAAAAAAAAAAATAATGAAGAATAATAAATATAAATAATGATAAATAATAATAATAACTTAATAAAAGTTAAGAAAAAAATGTTTCAAGATCCGGTGGGCGCATAATCTGCAGCACCAAAGCTGAAAATCATTAGACAAACACAAATATCAAAAGAATGTATGACTAGAACTGCACTATCACATCAAAACAGGACACAAATTATACAATAACAGAATGTGAAACATGCCAGAAAATTAGTAAAATCTAAAAGAAATTAGCAAAAAAACAAAAGTATTTATAAATATCCAATATATATATAAAAAATTAACTATAACATCCAGAGAACAGCTTTATCAATGATATAAACATTATTTCTACTTGCTAAATATCTGAACCAAGTCAAAGACTCATCTATCGATATATATATATATATATATATATATATATATGGTCCCAGCTGCATAGATTGGCCATTTCACTTAACAGTTATTATAAAGGGATATACGACGATTTGTATTTGGTGGAGCTCCTTGGCTGCGAAGCAGCCGTTGGATCTGATCTGGTAATAGTCATTTGAAGAATGAAGAACACATTGCTGAGGAAAAAAAAAAACGGTAAGAGTAAATGGAGAGCTTGCCCAATAAAAAAATAATAAAAGAATTACAAAGGGGGAGAGGTTTTTTTTTTTTTATTTAATTATTTTTATTATTTTATTTTTTGTGATTGTCATTAAAATTAATAATAATAATAATAAAATATATGTATATATATATATTAAAGACTGGAAATGGAGAAAGTTTTATCTAAAAAATAAGAACAATTTACGGAAGGAAAAAGTCCCAAAGGAATGAATTAAATAATAATTCATAGGGAAATAACATGCAAGAGCAAAAAGTAATAAGAGAAACATTGATTTAAAAAAAATAAACTAAGAGAACGGAGAGCGAACTGGGAAAAAAAGTCAACATATGAATCTGGGTCAGTGCTTTTGAAAGAAAACGTTTTGTGGATAAGGGATGATCGTGGAGCTCCTTGGCCGCGAACATGCTGCGTGTGCCGGCTTTCAATCCGTTTTCAAGCCATTCCCCTTCCATTGGTATTATGCTCACGTTATCTATTTAATATCTGCTACACCTTTTCATTTAGTACCTGAGGTTATAAGGTTTAAGGCATTGGTGCCTCATTTCATTTATACCAAGCAAACATTTATACCAAGTCAGCAAGTTGCCAACCAAACACAACAACACGTTGTGGAAGACAAGTAAAACTTCCTGTACGTTTCAATGACATTATTGACTTTTCTTCAAAATTATAATTCGTCCATGTCCATTTTAAAAATTAACTTGATTTATTGTATGTAAATGTTATATGTAATTGTATTTGTAATTATTTTGTGCAATTTAAATTTGTATCAATATGTATTTCTTCACTATTATTTGTATATATATATTAATTCTTCTACCATTTTTAAAGTAACGTAACTTTGTTACTGGTAGGGAGTGATGTAGCGACACCTATTGATGGAAAATGGGTAAGAATTGAACAACTCTACTTTCACTGTTAAAAAGGGAATTTTCCCGCTAGAATAAAAACAGAACGTAGTTGGCGTTAGAAATTAAATAAAAGATGTTGTAAATGTGAAAATTGATTATCGTATTTTATTTTGCCGTATGGATTTTAATAACACTACGCAACCTTTACAAAGCCGCCACAGACTAAACCGAGAGCTTGCCCAATAAAAAAAATTAAAAAGAAAAAGAAATAAAAAGAGGGTTTTTTTTTTTTTAATTTAATTATTATTATTATTATTATTAAAATTATTAATAGGGAAATAACATACAAGAGCTAAAAGTAAACAGAGAAACATATGTGGATAAGGGATATATATTTTAATGTCATCCATAGAAGTGCGAAACTGTGTAGAAAACCTAAATCCAAACCATTCATAGGTCACGCCTTCCAATCTGCTGCTATAATCGCTTTCAGGATTTAGACGCTAGTAAAACTTGCCCCACCCGCTAACAATGAATCAGTCCGGATTCTCCCGGGCGGTTTTGGGTAGAACTGAACGTCGATTCCCTTCGACCGCCATTGCGTTTCGTTGTTGTTTCGATTATATATTATAGAATGACAAATGATACTTTTTTCGTCAATAATGTTTATTTCAAAATGATGTAGTCGTGTAAGTATTTCATAAAATTATATATTTTAGTCAGATGTTAATTTTATGATTCGTTTTCTGATTTTTTAGGAATGCACATTTGGACAGGATTTATTGATCGGAAAACATATATCAGGAACATCTTTTGGTAAACGAGTAATTTTTTTTTTTTTTGTTGAATCAGTATTTTTGTTATTATTTATAAATGGAGTTATTTTTCAAAAAATAATTTATTTAGTACATTGGATAATATTAATAAATTCAATAAATTTTTCTTCCATCTTATTTCAATTTCGAAATGTTTGAAACTTTATTAAAAGAGAGAAAATATTGTTGATTTTTTTAGAAAAATGTCCTGAAATATCAGTATATTTCATACACTGATTGATATGCTGAAAACATTTTTTTTTTTTTTTTGCGGGGAGAAATAAAATGTTTAGTAGTAATGGCATATTAGCATGAATTTATTATATATCTTTAATTTGTCTAACAAAATTGAAACATCTTGAATAAATTAGATTTATATTTTTTACACAATTTATCAAATTATTTGTTTCCACTTAAATTAAATATTAAATAATCGATAGATGTAAAGGTGTAAAAAAAATGTTGATGAAAAAGTGGTAATTTTCCATATGAAGTACAGAATTTTCCATATGAAGATTTTGGCGAATACTCTGCAGCTATTCTTTATAAAAATAATAGCGTTATTTAATGCAGTACTGTTGTAAACATGCAAGAAAATTGCAAAAAAACTGATTCTGCAATAAAACCAGTTACGTTCGATTCGATTCCATAAACTGAACAATACATAATTTCTCAATTTTTGTCCTTCTGTAATTCTACAAATAGGGCTGTTTATTCTTTTATTGTTGTAAGCCAGCAATAAAGATTGAAAACTTCTGCAATAAAATTCATACTTTCTTATCTAACCCCAGCAACTAAATATGACATAATCTCCCCATAAGTTTTCTTTACATTTAATTAAAGGGAAATTTTCCCCAGATATTTACCATCCAATAACCCGCCCCACCGTTAACAATGAACCAATCCAGATTCTGCGAGGTTTTTTGGGTGGAGTCGAACGATCGCCGCTGAGGTATATCATCTGGTAGTAGTTTTGACTCTACATTCTGGAATGATGAAAACAGTGTACCATTTTTAAACATTTAACCTCTCTTTACAGATGAGAAAGTCCTGTAAGTAAAAGCTTACTAAATTGACTATATACTATCTGATTATATTTTAGTTCTTGTTCTTACTTGAATACGTATAATATATACACCAAATATGGTATATTTGCTTATATAGTATAAATATGTATATAAATATGTATATATGGTATACAAAGTATACCAAATTAAATATAGTTCTGATTATATTTTTGTTCTTGTTCTCATTTGAATCCGTAATTAGAATTGCTTTTGTAAATTATAAAAGAAAATTTCTTGTATTTTGATTTAAAATCTTCAATTATATGTTTTTTTCGAAGAAGAAAAAGCTTACGAAATTGACTATATATTTCTGATTATATTTTGAGCAAGTTCTTATTTAAATTCGTATTTGCATATATTGTTAAAAAAATTTTCTTGTATTTCGATTTTTAATCTTCAATGATATGTTTTTCGAAACAAAAGCGTACCAAATTGAATATATATTGCAATTCTAATTGTGGATTCCCACAATTAGAATTGCTTCTATAAATTGCTAAAAAGTTTCTTATATTATGATTTACAATCTTCAATGATGTGTTTTCGAAACAAAAGCTTTTGAAATGGAATATAGTTCTGATTTACTAAAAGGATTATACCCGTGTATTTTTATTTATTTTTTTTCCAAATTACAAAGAAATTCAGAAAATGTAAAGCGCTATTGTTTATAAAATAAAGTGATCCTTTTTTTTTTTTTTTTTTTTTTGTAATTTTAAAATTTTAACCTCATTAATAACTTAGTGCAATATTCATTGTATATGTGAATAATTATAATACGTATTTTAAAAGAAAACTTTTAATAAAAGGGCAAGGGAAAACAGCATTGAAGAATACAATGTCTGCTCTCTCGAGAATATACAACAAACAGACAGATTGTTTACATATAATGAAATTGATTTTAGTGCTATTTCTGAAATAATTTTTCAAGTCACATTGTAGGAAATTGAATTCTAATTAATCCAGCATTTAATTTATTAATTGCAATTAATATTTTCTGATTATTTGCATAAATAATAAAGAGATTTTTAAAAATGTTATCTTTTCTTTCTTTCAATATTAGCAAATATCTGTATTTTAGTATACATAAAAAAAAAGTGTAAGAGAATTTGAAATAAAATGTAAAAACATTTTTCAGTCAAAATACTCCATTTCTTCTCTATAATTTGATACTATTTTATTTACAATTTGTAATTTTTTTTATGATAAATTTAATTTAGTTTTTAAATTCAATTGCAATAATTTAAAATATATAATATAAATATATATATATAAATAATATATATTTGTACCTCAAAAAAGGTATACAATACTTGCTTAGTACTCAAAAGTACAAATATATATAAATAATATATATTTGTACCTCAAAAGTATAGAAGATGGATACTACATTTAGAAATGAGGCTATTTTTAATATGCGTATAGTATACGCATATCAAAATACCTCATTTTCATCTTAACTGACCTCTCTAATCTCAGAATTTGTTAGAAGGTATAATTTATTTTCTGTACAATTTCAAAAGCAAAAACAAAATATACAGATCAGGTATCAGTGGTACTCATAGTCATTTCTAATAAAAAGTCTGACATTGACTAAATTTAAAAAAATAGAAGTTGGCTATTAATTCTTTCATAAATAATATATTCCAGTTCGTTTTGTTTAAAGCTTAATTGATAATTTTTATTCGCTAATTTTCTAATATTATCATGATGCAATTTTCCTTTTTTTTTTTTTTTTTTTCTAGGTCGGTTTTTATCAAAATTAGTACACCTCTCATCTTTTAAAAAGTTGGCTTTACTTTCTCGGCTGCAATTGTTTTCCTGTGAAAAGAGAATATCTGCAATTCAAAGCGATTTCTTGTGAAAATTTTAGGGTTAGAAATTGCCAATCGAAACACTTTTGGTTTAAAGAAGAAAAACTTAACACGAAATCATGCCGCCGTTATTAACAGTCTCCAGCACTTGGCACTCGTGAAGATCACACTGGAACTGTGCAAAAATCCCTCTGTGGCACTTGAAATGAGCAGATGCAGAAGGCCGGCGACGAACATCAATGAAATATTGTTCGCAGTTGCCAGAGTGGTATCCTCTCTGGGCATAGCTCTCTTGTTCAGAGGAAGTTGCTTCGATGCTTTGTGTCCATTATTTTTGAGTTCAGAACTTTGTGAAGGATTATTCCGATTTGAAGAACGAAATTGAATACTTCCCACTGTGTGCTGGAAATCGAGCGGGATGATCGACAGGCAGAAGAGCGTGGAATCTTTGGTGCGGAATCCGGATATAGCTATCAACCTTCGGTTCAACTTCGCTTGCAAGTACTGCCTGAAAGAAGACATTTTGTCACTCTGGGACGAAATTCTGAATAGAGACAAAAATTGTGTGACAGTAATGTGTAGAGGAAAAAACGACTGGATCTACTGGTTGGGAAAGGAGATAACACGGATTGGCCCAGGTCTTCGGAAGACGTTTATTTTCAAAATATGCTCAGAAAAACCCTCCGGAACTCTGCAGCAATGCATAACCTTCTCAAAATGTTGAAACCAGAAGAAAGGCACCGACACCTGCTGGAGTATTTGGAAAAGAGACCGGTCATTCGGACAGACATCAATTTTTATTTCGAACTGGACGACCACCAGCAGAGTGAAGTGTTTCAGAAATACCATTCGGACGTACTGATATCATGCTGCCACTGGACTTTGCAAAGTGATTTCATGGATTTTGCAGATAAGTTTTATTCTTTGATTGATGAGGCCATGTTCCCCTTTGTGGTAGCGAATCTATTTAAGAAAATGTATCTATCGTGGGGAGATTTGAGTTACGTGAATCTTATAAAAAGAGTTCTGGCATGCCAGCCCGGTCCATTTAAGAGAGGCCCTCAAAAAGAACGAAAGGTTTTTACGAAAAAGTGACGAAGGTTATGGATGGAAGTTACGAAGCTACCATAAACTCAGCGTTTGAAACTCTAGATAGCTGGCTTGTTGATCCTTCTTTGATAAATACAGAGGTGCCAATTTTTGTGAAGCCTTCACCACCTCATCTACAGGCAAGAAGATCTTGAACTTTTGATGCGGAATCAAGTTTACCAAGTGATATGCCATGCACCAATATACGGAAGCAAATATGCCAACATACCAATCAATATACGTTCAATTTCATTTCGCTTGCAATCATTGCTTTCGTCAGTTTGGCACCAAAATGTCAGAATAAGATCATAAATGTTTTTGTAGAAAACAGTACAGAAGAAAATTACTGAACACCTCTGACTTACTAAGCCAATTTGGCTTGAAATGAATCTGTTTGAATAAAGAAACCTATTGGAATTGAAATTATCTATGTAGCCCTTTGAATAGAAAAGTATTTTATTCTTTAAGGAATATTTGTTTTTTTTTGTTTTATTCAATTTTTCGTTGTATACAGGGTTATTCAAAATGAAGGAGCAGATGTAACATTTTTATTGACAAGGAACAAGGTAATGAGAATTCAAGTTATTATATGGATTCACCATGAGTACCATTCGTTATGCGGAAATCATGGAATTCACGCATATGAGCCTTCATTTTAAATAACCCTCTATAATAACTTAGTAAGAATTCTATGCACGCTATGTAAGTACCATTGAGATGAGAGATGTAAGTTGTTCAGCACCAGAGATGTTACAAATTTAAAAAGTTTAAAAATAAAATTAAAAAAAAATTAGAAGAACTACATGATTAATCAAAGTAAAGGAACAGATGTAGAAATTCTAGGTTTGTCATATAACGAATGGTGCTCACGCTGAATGCATAAAATAACTTTAAACTTTCCTCTATCCATTGATATGTAATATGTGGCGCCCTCTATTGCCCCGTTCATTGTAAATAAAGATTTAAATTATGCTCCTTCATTTTGAATAACTGCTTTTCTGAGATAATTTTTTTTTAATATCGTATCTTTCTTTTTTATTTTTCCGTAATTAATAAGTTGAGAAACAAATTATTTGATTCTATTTTTTACTCATAATTATTTTTAAAATGTATTAATTAGCTAGATTTAGTTAAACAGTGGCCAGCGAGATTCTGCATTCATCGCGCTCTACCAGCCATCGTGATTTTGTCACGTCATTGCCGGAGCCCTGCTTCTTCCAGTGTGAAGTTGGATGTTTGTGCTTGTGCACTTAAATCAATAGAATCATATTAAGAACATACCTTGAATTATTTTATACACAGTTTTTTTTAATATAAATATATTCTTTTAAATTAGATAATATCCCTTTTTTAAATATTTTTGGTTTTATTTTAGGCATAAAGATCTCCCAAAGTTTTTAGTTGAAAGAATTAATTCTTTTAATAAAATTGTTTATTCATAAAAATTTATGAATAAATCACCCTAAGAATTTGTATATATATTTTACAAGCTATATTTTTCCAATTTTTATTTGCATTTTTAATTTATCTCGACAAATTGTTTAAAGAGGAAGAAAAAAATTTTTTTTTAATAAAACTATTTATTCTAAAAATCTTTTATTTGTGTGTCAGCGTATCATTTAGTATAACAAAATATTATTATTATGATTCTTCATTTCAATACAATTAGAATTTTAATTCTACTTTTATATTTCCATATATGACACAAAAATGAAATTTTAGTGAAAAAATTGGGCATATCCAGAAACTTATAGCTTAATGAATGCCAGAATATTTTTAGTCACACACTAAACTAAATAATTGAGATATTATCCATTTTTTTAGTCTTATACATAATTCATAATATCTAAATAATAAATAGTTAATATTCCAATTATTAAATATTAATCTAAAAAAATCATTATATTAAATAGTTAATATTCAAATTATTAAATATTAATCTAAAAAAATCCTGATATTACATAGCATTCTAGTTTTGGAGCAAAATATATGCAATTACATACAAAATGAATTCTAAATAAATATTAATGAACTTTTAAATTATCAAATATTTTTATTCTAAAGCAAATACAAAAAAAATATATCGCACTATATGCGAAATCCATGCCAAACGTCATTTTTTTTAACAAATTTTCAAACTGGCTCAACAGCTTATGTTATATTATCAAGAAGTTAAAATTAATAATTTTCTTTTACTTTTGGGATTTTATTTTTGTCATTTCTTAACTTAACATTAGTTATTGATCAAAATAATTGTTGAAACAGTTAAATAAGTTTAAGTTAAAATTTCTGCATTGTACTATAACGTCTTGGCCTATATTAGACCTATAACGGCTTTAAGAAGGGCCACTTTCAGGTTCATGGAAACGCTTTAATTTTAAAGACTTTTTATTTTTATTTACAAGCAATTATATACATACAAAATTCTAATTATTCACAAAAAATGAAAACGAGTTTAATTTGATTCGCAATTGCAGTTCACTCAGGATGGAGATTTTCAGAGTTCTCGAGTCTACGAGGAATTTAATTTGCCTGGTCAGCGGCAGACCTCCATTATCACACGCGTGACACACGAAAGAACAAGGGGCTCCCTTTGTAAACAGGCGGAAACTCCGTCCTGCTCAGATACTCAGAGAAAAAGACAACACTTCCTATCGACTCGTCGCAGAACTCTCTTTTCTTCTTCTCCAAAAATCTCCCTATAAGAAAATTCATTAAAGGGGGGGTCAGCTTACATAATTTCTCATTGAAGTAGACATTTTCTCAGCCCATGGTCTATTACCCATCACGAGGCAACAACTCATGGTATAGACGAAGGGTCTCCAAACTTTCCAGCCTTAGAGCCATACTGTTTACTCCAGTAAGTACCAAGGGCCAAAACCATTTTAATTTTTCTGCCATTATCTATAATTTTTAGTCTTCTGGATAATGTATACAGATCTAAGTTAACCGATGAGCATATTAAATCTCTTTTAATAATTGGTACAAGTAAAATTGATCTTCTAAAATTAAGTAAAATTGATTCACAACTACAAACTGTTGTCAGTGAAAAATCACAATTACATAAATCTCATTAGTATTTTTTACAAGTGGATACCCCGCGGTTTCATTTTGCGTTAATTTAGCTTTTCCGTTCTGAGGAATTTTCAGGAT
The DNA here is from genome assembly GCA_021605095.1 of Caerostris extrusa. Classification (NCBI taxonomy): domain Eukaryota; kingdom Metazoa; phylum Arthropoda; class Arachnida; order Araneae; family Araneidae; genus Caerostris; species Caerostris extrusa. The sequence continues at coordinate 142,886 of BPLR01017462.1, forward strand.
AAAAATCATACGTTTGATTCAGGATATATACATTCAAACATCGATAGATACTCTTTACCCCAACATAACTACCGAGGGTAACCGCGGGATGTTCCTAGTTTATAATGTTAGTGGGATTCATTTCAATTATTTGTTAGTTGTTATGCTTAAATTAAATTTTCTGCGTATTATGCTTGTCATTAAGCTATACCTAGCAAAGTAAATAAAATCGAGTTATTATCATTCTGTGTTGTTTTTAGTCAACTTATTACAGCAACAATAAACTATTCGCTGTCGCAGGCCGGATTGATGACACTGGCGGGCCAGATTTGGCCAGCGGGCCGTAGTTTGGAGACCCCTGGTATAGACCATAAGTTATTACATAATAATACTTTCGAAGGAGTATATTGCAAACACAATCACATGTTGCAGGGTACAAATGACTCTCAGTAAACAGTTACATCACATATTTAAGGGATGAACATTTTTTCAAGCGGCCAACTTCTGAAAAACAGAGAATGCTTTAAAAAACTATACATATAGGGTTTTAGTGTCGTGTGGTCTGTATCTAGGATTTGTTAAAAGTACAAATGGAGAAACATGATTTCCTTTTCTGGCCATTTTTAATTACACATTATTATTTACAGATATTTTTATACTACTGTGTCCAAAAGTAAGACCAATTTTTTTTTCAAAAATTCTTTATTTATTTTACCAAAGTCATTTCATCACCAAGTAATCCCCTCGGACACAATGCATTTATGCCAACCTTTTTTTACAATCCTCAATTCATGCTAAAAGTCATCGGCAGGGATGGCTTCAAAGCGCGCGACGATTGATTCTCGCGTTGAATCTCTTCAATGGACTCAAAACGGTGTTCCCGGAGTGGTCTTTTGAGTTTTGGGAAAAGCCAGATGTAGCACGGTGCGAATATGGTGGTTCTGGAACGATATGGGTTTCGTTTTTGACGAAAAGTCACGAAGAATCAATGTAGTGTGGTCTGGCGCATTCAGTGTTTTCGGTACCAATCGAGATTTGACGCGTTTGAGGCCCAAAATGGAATTGACCGATCCTTTTGAAATTCCAGCATCAGCAGCAAGGTCTCTAATTGTAAACGGACGGTTTGCAAGCACCAAATCTTTAATTTTTTTAGACACGAGCTTCGTCGGTTGAGGTTGATGGTCAGCCAAAAGGCTCTTCATCTTCAACGTGTTCTCTGCCTTCTTTGAACTATTTATACCACTTGTAAACATTTCTTTCCAATATAAGAATGCTCACCGAATGCCTTCTGCAACATTCTATACGTTTCCGCAAACAAAATTGAATGCAAGTTCTTTGCTCAATTAATTCAGACATTTCAAAAAATCGCCGGAATCACTTTTAGCGTCTGACAAAGCCAAGCGTACCTCAAACACTAATGAATATTTTGACATCAAATTTCACACAGATGTCAAGGACAGTGCCAGCAACCTAAAAAAGAAAAAAAAAATTGAAATTCCATAAGCCCCGAGAATTTCAAATTGAAAATGGTCTTACTTTTTGGACACAGTAGTAATAATTAATTGTTTTGGATAACATAATTTGTTGCCATTTCCATTCACTTATTGCCTAACGCCGCTATCTGCTCTCGTACATCGCCAACCTTGCTCTGAGGGTGTTGTACATTTTCCTGGGGTCAAAGTTCAGAATTCATTATTCCCATTCATGGGAAAAACTCTTCGTCAACACATACCGTTCAATGACGCGATTTGCTAATTGGATTTGCAGACTGAAAAGCTAATCCAAATCCTATATATAACAGGTGGACTGAAAAGTTCGTAGGCTGACATATAGATGGAGGCTACTAGTATTAAATCCATATGATATTTAGTTATCCATAACCTTCAAAAGACACCTGTATAAATTTGACAGCTGTTGCACTATTAGTATGTGAATTATAGCCTTTTCAGGAAGTTATAGCTTTTTTTAGTGTTCATCACGTGCTGTCCACTCGGCTGACTGTCGATTTTACTCCGGTGTGAAATGATGGAGCCATGTTTCATCCATTGTCACATATCGACGCAAAAATTCGGGTTTATTACAATTGAACAGCTCAAACACTGCTTAGAATCATCAATTCGTTGTTGTTTTGGGTCGATTGTGAGCTCGCGCGGCACCCACTTTGAACAGAGGTTTCGCATACCCAAATATTCAATCACGATATGTCCAACACGTTCCTTTGATATCTTTAGGGTCTCAGCTATCTCAATCAACTTCACTTTACGGTTATCAGAAATTATTTTGTGGACTTTTTTTGATGTTTTCGTCGGAAATAGCCTCTTTGGGGCGTCCACTGCGTGCATCGTCCTCGGTGCTCATTTCGCCTCGTTTAAGTCGCCTCGTTTAAATTTAGTAAACCACTTCTCTACGGTTGACTTTCCTGGTGCAAAGTCCGCATAATGTTTATCAAGCCAAGCCTTGGCTTCTATAGTATTTTTTTTCGCCAAAAGAAACGCCACGAAATTCCTTTTTATCCATTTTTTCAAACTAACAAATGTTGCTTCACTAAAAATTCTATAACTCACATACTAATAGTGCAACAGCTGTCAAATTTATACACGTTTCTTTTGAAGGTTAGGGCTAACTAAAAAACATATGGATTTAATATAGTAGCGCCATCTATGTGTCAGCCTACGAACTTTTCAATCCACCTGTTATAACTCTATTGTTCTAATTCTACTAAAGTCAAATATAAGTTAATGTGTATATGTATATTATTTTTTACATTCACTGTTGTTCCGAGTTGGACCGTGTGACGGCGAAGCCATTTTTTTTTTCGAGGCCACTTTCTCTTCCATTTCTTTTCTCATTCATTTTTTTCTTCTTTTGCAACTCTGCATTGTTTTTCAATTTGACACTTTTTTGTGACTGTCAAGCGTTTCATCAACTGTACCCCACTGCAAGTATTTTGCATTTATTTAAATCTTGTCCTCCTCTTTCCCAACTCCTACTTTCCACTCGTGAGCTAATTGAATTGTCTTTTATTTTTTTACCTCTTATGTCTCCCTCTCCCTCGCCTGGTGGCCAAGTGGCTAGCGCTCTGGCCTTCCGGTATCCCAGGCTTCAGGTTCGAATCCTGGTGGTGGCATGGATGTTTGTGAGTGGTTCGGAATCCACTTTAAACTGTAGATCCTGGTCTGTTTAGCCCTCGTGTGCACAAGATGACCGTAGAGCGACAAACCAAACCAATCTTTGTGAGGTGTGTGAACCAAAAAAAAAAGCCAGTCAAAAATCTTGCCACATTTGATTTCGAACCCATGACCCAAGACCATTGTTCTCGCACTATAGCACACAGAGATGTTTTTGCACTCAAGCACACAGTGGACTGTATATTTATGAATCCCACTCACACACTAACACAGTAAGTATTCACGATGAAAACTTAACAAATACTTTATTAACGTAACAGCCATACCACTCGCAGCTATGCCGTTTCACTCTTGCCGATCTGACACTACGCTGGGAGTTCTGAGCACGCAGGCGCATACACTATTTTCGCCACTAGGGGTATCTACTCGCGTAGGCGCGAACAACCATAATCACCCATAGCTGAAGAATCTAGGCTTTGCTTTGAGCAAAATGTTTTGACACCTCGTCAAAAGACTTTGATTTGTTGTGGACCATTTATGGTACCGAATGTACGGTCTCATTTTAACTCCCAGCCGTTTTCTAGAAAACTTATCAAAATGGTTGAGTTTCAATTACAAAGTTAATTACTCAATTCGGAGTCTATAAGAGGAGCCACGGGAAAGCAATATTATTCCAGATATTTATTTCGACTCTCACAGGCTATAGAGTCTGCTCTTTTTTTTTTTCATTCGATACCCTTATAATGGCTGATAATCATGCTAATCGTATTCGTTGGCCATTGCCATTTCGCCCACATTGCCCAAGTGAATCTATCGACTCTGGGGGAATTGAATTCGACATGCACTACCTCAGATATTACGGGTTTACCTTATACACTCAAGAATTATCAAACCAACCAATAGGTTTTCCGGTATTAAGACGCTATTGCGTGGATATCAGTTAAGAGCAAGTTAGAGATTTGTTTGGTTTGTTGCTCTACGATCAGCAAGTTAGAGATGCAATCAAGCTGCTCTATGAGGGAGATTGGTTTGGTTTGTCGCTCTACGGTCATCTTGTGCAAACTTTGGGCTAAACAGACTGGGACCTACAGTTTAACGTAGGTTCCGAACCACTGACAAACATCCATGCCACGCCAGGATTCGAACCTGAAGCCTGGGATACCAAAAACCAGAGCTATGAGGAGAAGGATGCCGGAAAGGGTTACTGGTAGCTGTCAAACGCGTCTCCCGCGATATTTCGAGTCGTGTGGATTACTTGTATGCGAAATGAAAACGCAAGTTCAGGGAGGATTGTCCCAAGTAAAGAGAAGTTACCACTTCCACTTCCTCAACAGGCGCGCAGTCCATCAGAAAGAAGATTATTGATTAGATAATTAATTTAAGTTTTAAATTATATTTTGAAACAAGGGGCAATATCTTCCACCTTGGCTCGGTATTTACACTCATGTACATAAATTAAGGATAATTCAGAATCACACAGAAATTGAATTCTAAAATAAAAATTTCACCTGTAGAATTATCACACACATCTTGAAGAAGAATATGCAAATTACACCAGATGGCGCGGATAGTAAAAGTTTTCTGAAGTAAGCCAATATTTTAAGAGTGAGGAAGAAACAAATGACTAGTGCAGTGAAAATGAAGAAATTACCCGAACCGAAAGTGATGCTACTATATTGCAATCCCCGACAACACTGATCCAGAGTCACTCCAGCCCTGTACTAGCTATATACATAATCAAAACCAAAGTGAAGTGACTAAAATTGCCGAGGAAAAAATTCATAGAAAGAGAATTGGTGTAAAACCTAATTGGGTAATTTTTTTTTTAACGAATATTGATCCAATTTCGAAATTACACACTCATGTCCATAAATTAAGGATAATTCAGAATCACACAGAAATTGAACTCTAAAATAAAAATTTCACCTGTAGAATTATCACACACATCTTGAAGAAGAATATGCAAACAACAGGAAACCACCAGATGGCGCAGATAGTACGTCACAGTGACGAGAGTGTAAGAGAGGGGTATATAAGGAATGGTGGCAAAGAAGTAAAATTGTTCACAAGCGCTTTAAAAGCCTTTCAGTGCAATAACCGCATAGTTATGGCACAAAGGAAGCATTTGGATGAATTTTTACGTGGTAGAATTATCGGACGACTGGAATGTTGGACGTATCCAGCTGGAAGTATCCGAGGAACTTGAAATCGCCCAGAGTGTCATCTCCAGGCTTTGGCAACGATTCCAAGATGATGGTAATGTGAGTAGATGTTACATGCAGGTCACCCCCCGAGTTACAACGCCGAATGAGGACCGGCATTTAGCAGTTACTGCTAAAAGAAACAGACGGAGCGCAGCATCAGACCTGTCTCGTCAGCTCTCTTCAGCTACCAGTACGACAGTTTCAAGGCAGACCGTGTACAGACGCTTAGGGCACATTGGTCTATATGCTCGTAGGCCTGTCAGATGTGTTCCACTCACCGCAACTCACTGTCGCCTGCGATTAACCTGGAGTAGAGAGCATGCATTGTGGATACCGCAACAGTGGTCTTGTGTGATGTTTTCCGACGAGTCCAGGTTTAGTTGCAGTCTGATTCTCGTCGAATTTTCATATGGAGAGCGCCATGTACCCGTTACCACCAAGAGAACACCATTGAATGGCATGGCTCGTTCGGGGAGGAATTATTCTTGGTTCCAGAACTGACCTGCATGTTCAGAGTGTAACGATGACTGGCCACATCTATCGGGATGTCATTCTGGAACAACATGTACGTTTGTTTCAGGGCGCCATGGGTGCTGAATTTCTGTTTATGGAAACGCCCGTCCTCACCGTGCAAACATTGTAGACGAATGCCTTCAATTGGAGGATATCACCCGTATGGATTGGCCAGCATACTCACCGGACTTGAATCCAATAGAGCATGTGTGGGATATGCTTGGCCGACGAATTGCAGCCTGTCAACCCCCTCCCATCTGTCAAGCGGAACTTCGGAGGTCATTGCTTGATGAGTGGTGTAATATTCCCCAAGATCAGATTGATAATTTGATACTCAGCATGCCTAGGCGTTGTAAGGCCTGTATTGCATTGTCCGGGAGACATACTCCATATTAACCATCATACTAACCATGTTATACTATTTTTTTGTAAATAGGTTCTTTTTTAAATTTGCTCCAGGGAGTAAAAATCGCAATTTTATTAATTATGTCAAACATATAGCATCTTTTTTGCTCTTTACCTTTTGTTTAATAAATAAACTTTACAAATAAGTCAAATTTGTTTTGCTTCTGTTTCTTTCTTTGCCTGAACTTCATTATCCTTAATTTATGGGCATGAGTGTAGAAAGCCGAGAAGATGACAGGTGCTAATGCTGCCGCACGAGAACGAGTGGGATGAAGCCAACCAGTCATCATTAACCTAATACAGCAAGTGTAATACATAGGTTAATTTATGAGATAGCTTGCTGGATAAGCTAAGGATCTCGGTGCAGAAAATTGAATGCGTACTTTTTTTCAAACGAGAATGCATGGCAATGTAGAACATTCTTTGAAGGAAGAAAATGGCATAGAATGTCACATTTTGTTCACACTCGCATATAAGAGTGCGGACAAGATGTCCCATTTTTAGTAAAGAAAGAAACACAAATTTGGTGAACAGAACTAAAGGGATTTATGTTTTTGGAGATTGGGGGAAAGAAAGAACAAGCGACAGAGAGCTTTTGGAAGGTCTAAGATCAAGAATGGTAAAAGTTTCGCATCGCTGGAGTTGAGAAGTGATGAGAGACTTCCACATCACACGTCAAGATAATCATACGATACCCATCCTATATTATCATATCGTATGAATAGAAGAATAATGACAGGTTTACCCAACACAAGTCAAGATATGGATCGTAGGAGTTAAACACTTCCTGTTTGCGGCTGTATAAATACCCAGCGACGACATAAATAGTTTATTCAACTCTTTTATAGAGTCTGGTATTTTTTCTTTCATCGAGATTTTCCCGTCCTTTAAGATGGTTTATATTCACCATATTGTATTAATAGTTGTAGTTCTTTTCCATTTTGTCTACACACTTTCTAGACTCATCCCCGTAGAGATTGACACTCTGTGTGTTCACAAAACAATGTAAGATCTTCCTGGGAGATGATGATTCCTTCTGCGTCAAGAGGATAGCTTTCACCTTTAGACGAGAAGTGGTTGAATTGCTGGCGTGGCAAATCCGAGAAAGATGTGGAGGAATTAATACATGAATTACTTAATACATGAAACTGGTCAACGAACTTTTTCGTCTACACAGGAGAGAGGGGGAGGTAATAAATCAGTCAAAGTAGGTATGCTGACTCAGGGTTAGGTATTAATCATGATTGATAATTAATAATTAATTAAAAATATTTAGAACAGGGCGAGGTCTTTTGCTATGTTTGCTGGAAGAAATATCATAATCGTAATTTTATAAGGTATTTAAAACTGGGTTATTGATGGGGTTTTTCTTTTTTTTATTTCCAATGGCAGATTATGAACAGTTACAAAAAAAAAAAGAAAACATACTACAACAACAACAACAAAACATACTGAGACAGAGTTATTAATCTAACAATAATGCCAAGTTACAGATCTTTTAGCCACTAAAAAAGTGTTACCAGGTGCACCACGGAGAGGTAGATCATCTGCGCACCCACGGGTTATTGATGTTTCGCATGCCATTATAGAATTTAGTAGAAATTTCGTGAACAAATTGTCTTAAACTTGGAATCGAGAAAGCGCGTCTAATATCATTGCTACGAAAGTACCAATGGGAATTTGTTAACATTCTAAGAATTGTGTTCTCAAGCCACTTGATTCCTCCTTTTCAATTCAAGACTATTGAAAGAAAATAGGCCACACTAATAAAACAAATTGAACAAAAACATAACTAATTAATTATTTTTATGAGTATTATAATTTTAATTTCTATAAAATAGTCTATTTAAACGAACTTTCCTCAGATTGCATCTTGATTTGATCTTAGCTGGTATTTGAATTATTCAGTCCCCACTAGTTCAATACCGGTTCATTACCGGTATTCGGTACTTTTTAGATCTTAATACCGGGATATCGGTTTTAATACCGGTAGTAGAAATTTTAGAGAAAGAAAAAACAGGTTTTTCTTTTGTTTTATTTGAGAATGCAAATATCACAAAAAAAAAAATTGTAACTTATAAATTATAACAGTATGTAAATAATCACAAAAAGTAAAGAGACATCGTATTTATTTAAATCACAAAAAAGTGTAAATATCGCTATTCAGCCTGTGGTACTATCACAAATTTTTGAAATGTGATCTTAAAAAACATAATGCATCAATTGTGCTATCATTAGGCCTGGAACGTAATTTTTTTTGCAAAAATTACAAGCTGTCGAAAACTCTCTTTCAGCATCTACTCTAGTGGGTGGTACTGCTAGTAATGCGTGATATACTTTTTCTAAGTATTTATCTCTAAATCCCTCATCTTCCCATAAATCTACTTCTCGTCGGATTGTTTTAGATATGGCTGATTTTCTGTATTGTATTCTGGTTTCTTGAAATTTTTTAGTTATCGCCAATTCTAATTTTTGTTCAAGAGACAATTCCTTTTCACTATCGACATTAGTGTCATCTTAATCTTCGATAACTGTACCGAATTCTTCTGAATGTAGATAGGTTTGTGGGTAAAACATTTTAAGAAAGTTTACTGTAAAAACTTGATCACATTTGAAATTGTCAAATTTGTCTCTTTTCCTCTTTTTCTTTCTCAATTTTAAAATCATTATAATTATGTAAATACCGTAATACATTTTCTATTTCGATATGCCTTTCTTCTGTGCGATTTTTCAATGTAATATATAATTCTTCAGATAGTGATGTGTGCTGTTCTTTCAATGCATGCAACAGGAAATTTATTGTTGCATTAGCTGTTAATAAATTAGAATCTCTCCGACACAATGCCTCAACAGCCAATCTTATCGGAAGTAGAACTGATACAGTTCAGGATATTAAGTCGAATTTACTATCGGAAAAATTAATTTGCAGGTTTAAGTCAATCATTGCTTTTTGATTGGATTTTTCAGTTTCAAAAAGCGTTCCATCATTAGGCGTAAACTATTCCAACGTGTTTTAGAATCTAGTATTAACATATATTCTGTTTTATTTTCAATTAGTACATATTTTTGTAATATGGCATTTTTGTAGGGGAACGTTTAAATATCTTAACAATTTTTCGAACTTTATAAATTATAGGAAGCAATTCTAGATGGGTTAATATTTCAACATCATTAGCAATATCTTCTTCAACAATTACATTGTCATTATCTTCATTGTCACTCTCATTCTCTTCAAAGTCGGAATCCGAAGTTTCTATATTCACAGTATTTGGATTCTTCTGTTCTTTATTTTTTGGTATAATACATCTATTACTCCTAACTGAATTCATGAGCGTAGCACAATTGCTGATTTGCACCAATCAACTTACCAACTTTTTCAGAACTGTTGCTCCATCAGTCGTTATGGATACGATATCTTCTTTCAGGGATAATCCATGTTTCGCTAATATAGATTTAAGCACTTCCATAGATTTTTCTGCTGGCATACTTCCCGAGATATGTGAAAGTCCTATATTCCAAAAAACAATTTCTGAATGAATATTTATATTTAAATATCTTCTATTTCTTACACTAGTTCATTCATCAAATTTAAGACTAAATTTTTCACCATTTACTTTTAATTATATTAGCTCATGTCTCAAAGAATTGTGAACACTGTTACTGTAGTTTATAACAGTTCTTATAGTTTTAATCGATGGTGGCAGATTTTTAAAACCTCTGGCGGATAGCGGTTTTCTTAATTCAACAGATGTGCAAAACGAAATGGCAAACCATCTAATGCTGTCATATTACTTATGATTTCATCCAAATTATCTCTTTTTTTTTCAAAATATTCTAAAATCCCTGATGGCTTGGGCTTAGAAAGGGTACTGAAGTTTGTATCTTCATCGCAATTAGATTCTTTCCTCTTAACAAATTTGTATCATGTTTCGTTTTTAAATGTGTTTGGAATCCGCTTGTACTTCCTCCATTCACTTTAATAACTCTGGAACATTTTTTTACATTGGGCCACCATATTCTTTTTCATCATATAAATAATGAAACCAAACCGAAGTATTATCAACTGATTTTTTATGTTCTTTAAAGTTTTTCTTATTCATTATTATGGGGTATTATTTATGAGTATACATATATAAGAAATCTGAAAAATATTTTGAACTCTAAAGTATGATATGCAAATACAATGTGAATAACAAACTCACCAATTTAAAAAATATCGAAATATTTACACTTTCTTCACAACTACAACCTTGTTTTCACAGATAAGAATAAGAATTTCACAGATAAGAATTTTAAATTTCTAGTAGATGCCGAAAAAAAACGGTATTTAAACTTCTGAATACCGGTATTAAAAAATTGTACAAATGGTTCAAAATACCGGCATTCGGTATCCCGGTATTGCAATCCCTAGTTCCCGCAAGCTCCTACTCCTAGATTTCCAAACCACGCATTCCTTGATTGAGCCACTCGATCGCTGACGAATGTTTAAAATATATTATAAATACCGCTCTCTGTTCCCTTATAACTTTACATATAATTAAAATATTACCTATGGCATGACACATTTTGTGTTCTTCAGTTCGTAAAAAACAGTTTTTATTGGAGTCCCTGCGATGGAAGTAAGGAATAGGCAGCTGATTGGCAATCAAGAAATTAGAAATTCTGTGGAAACTCGTGTTCTAGAATTACTACAATGTATAAGTTTTTCAATATTTTCACATGTGATTTTTCGAAAATTATGAAGAAATTGGTACTATTATTTTGAACAATTAACATTCGAAGCATAACCTACATATACTATTAAATTGATTAAAATCGGTGAGGTGATCGGTTTGGTTCAGTAATCTGTTTGTGACTCTTTGTTCGTTTAAATGTCCTCTTTATGTACACTGCTTCAGACGTTTTTGTGTTGTTACAGAGATTTTCCTTTAAAATGGATTGTCTGATTATTTCTAACAGATAACCTCCTAGGATTTTCCTAACAGATAACCTCCTGGAATTGTGTCATGAATCAGTTTGTGGCGGCTTGTAAAGGTAACGTAGTGTTATTAAAATCCAGACGGCAAAAAAAATCAATTTTCACATTTACAACATCTTTATTCTTTTCTAGCGCCAGCTACGTTCTGTTTTCATTCTATGGGGGAAATTCCCGTGTTAACAGTGAAAGTAGAAGTTATTATTTTTTACTCCATTTTCCATATATTTGTGTCGCTACGTCACTCCCCTACCAGTAACAAAATTACGTTACTTGGACATAAAAAGAAAATGGTAGAAGAATTAATATATCTATACAAATAATAGCGCACAAACACACATTGATACAAATTTAAATTGCACAAAATAATTACAAATTGAATTACATATAAGTAATTACATACAATACAATTACATACAATAAATCAAGTTAATTTTTTAAAATGGACATGGGCAAATTATAATTTTGAAGAAAAGTCAATAATGTCATTGAAACGCACACGAAATTTTACAGCGTGTTGTTGTGTTTGGTTGTGCAACCTGCTGGCTTGGTATAAATGTTTGCTCTCTCGGCACAGATGTATGATCATTTGATGACGTTGGATTCAGAAAGTTCAATAGGTTGTAACACGTATGCCGGTTTTAATCTATCCACGAAAAATATTAACTTGTTTATTTTTAATTGATAGAAGAAAGTTTTCAGGGATCTTTGCAATACCAAATAGGGTCCTTCATATGGGGCTTCTAAAGGTTTTTTTTTTTTTTTACTCTGTCAATTCGCAGAAATACATGTGAGCACGTGTATAAATCTTTTGGGATGAAGATCTTTTGTTTACATTTGTTTTTGGATTGGTATGATTTTAAGTCAGCCATCTGTTTTCGAAGATTGCTTACGAAATTATCATCAGATATTGTCAATCTAGATTCTTCAAAGAATTCGCCTGGTAATTTAATAGTTTTGCCATAAACCAGTTCAGCTAATGTGTACTTACAGTCCTCATGTAGAGCAGCTCGCAAACCCATAAGAACCGTTGTTAATGTGTCTGTATAATGAACGTTGTTATGACATCTAATAACTGTTTTCAAGGTACGATGAAGACGTTCAACTTTTCCATTACTCTGAGGATGGTAAGAAGACGTATGGTTTACTTTAACACCACATGGCGCAGCCAAACTTCGAAATAGTTCTGAAATAAATTGAGTGCCTCTGTCGATAATAACACAAGTAGGTACACTAAATCGGGTAATCCAATGCTCATAAAAAGCTCGTGCTATACTTTCTGTAGTGATATTTGATAACGGTACCACTTCCATCCAAGAGGTAAACCGATCAATACACGTCAAGCAGTATGTGTATCGGTCCAATACGGTGGATACGGTCCAATACGGTGGATACGGTCCAATTAAATTTATATGAATGACACTAAATCTCTCATCTGGTGCTGGAAATTGTGAATAATCTGATTTTGTATGTTTAGTTATTTTATTTTTCGGACAGTTGATGCAAGTTTGAGTCCACTGTTAAACATCTTTTTCATATTTGGCCAAATGAATCTTTTAGTTATTTCTTTTACAGTAGTTCGAATTCCAGGATGAGCTAAACAGTGAATTGTATTAAATATTGTCATCCGAAATTTTTTTGGTATGAATGGTCTGATACTGGAAGTAGAGGTATCACAATACAAGAGCTTTCCTGATGGCAATTGTTGTTCTTTAAAATGTAATGATTTGGAATGTAATTTTAATTGTTGCAGTTCATCATCATTAATTTGTGCATCTGCTATCAAGCCATAATCGACAATAGGTGAATCGATGTCCTCAATTCTAGACAGTTTGTCTGCCACCACATTGTTTCGACCACTGATATAGTATAGGTTAGTAGAGAATTGTAAGATATATTGTAGGTGTTTTTAGTTGTTTGGGGGAGGCTTTATCATTGATTTGCTTAAAAGCGAATGTTAACGGCTTATGATCAGTATAAATATCAAAATATCGACCTTCTAGTAAATGCTTAAAATGTTTAATGGATAAATATATACCCAAAAGTTCGCGATCGTAAGCGCTGTAATTTTTCTGAGCATCATTAAGTTTTTTAGAAATAAATGCAATTGGCTTCCATCCGTTTGGTTCTTTTAGTTGAATAACTGATCCAATAGCCCAATCAGATGCATCTGTGAGAAGTGCCAGAGGATAATTCGAGTTGGGATATGCCATTAACGCTATTTGAGCAACATCTTATTTGCATTTTTCAAAACTTTGTCTGGTTTCATCGGTCCATGGTATTTTGCGTCGATCATTTTTTGTAGATCCTTTTAAAAGTTCATGTAGAGGGGCTTGAGTTTTTGCGGCATTATTTATATAATTACGATAAAAATTGATCATTTCTAAGAAGGAACGTAATTCGTGCATAGTTTCTGGCAGTGGATATTCTATGATAGCTTTGATTTTTGAGGTTGAGGTGTGAACCTTCAGCAGATATTTGATAGCCTAAAAAAATCTATTACAGGTACCCCCAAAACTGATTTGCTAATATTAATCCGTAGACCATATTTATCTAAACGCTGGAAAATTATTTTAAGATGTGAACGATGTTCTTCCTCGCAAGAAGTGGTGATCAGCACATCATCTAAGTATGGAAACACAAAGTCTAGGCCATAAAGAACTTCATTTATAAACCTTTGAAATGTTGCAGGGGCATTTTTGAGATCAAAACTCATCACATTGAATTGATAAAGTCCAAAATGTGATGATGGTAGTTTTGCCTTATCTTCATTTGCTACGGGAATGTGATAATATGCTTTAGTAACGTCAATTTTAAAAAAAATAGTTTTATTAGTTAAAATATGTTGAAATTCCTGGAGTCGAGGTATGTTATATCGATCAGGTATAGTTAAATCATTCAATCTTCTATAATCGCCACACGGACGAAAAGAGCCATCTTTCTTTGATACTGTATGTATTTACCATTCTGAGCTGGATGGACTAATGATGTTATTGTCTAGCATATATTTAAATTCTTTTTAGCTATTTCCAACCGTTTTGAATCTAATTGTCTTGATTTACAATTTATGGGTTGTCCTTTAGTTATAATATGATGTTTTACATTATGTTCAACATTTGAAATAAGAAAATTTGGTTTTGTTAGATTGGATACATAGAAGATAAATCAGAATATTTACATAAGCTGCTCGTTGTATTTATACTGTCATTAATAGAGATGGGTGCGATGTGACCATAAACTGCAAGGTTAGTTACACCATCAATTAATCTTTTATGCTTTATATAAATTAATAAATTGAACTTATTTAAAAAGTCTGCACCTAGTATAGGTTTACTAATTTTGGCCACAATAAACGGAATTGAAATTCTCGGCGCAAACCCAGATCAAGATTTAAAATTTCTGTACCAAAAGTATCGATTGTGGTATTATTTGCAGCATATAATTTATAGTCACTAATAAAGTTGTGTTTAGAAGTATAAGGAATACGACTTACGTCCGCTCCACTATCAACCAGAAAGCGTAAACCCGTTTTTGTCGTTGACAAATAAACGGAATCGACGGCAATGTTTTGTATTTTCAGCAGCAGAGTCTGCCGCTAATTCTGGTTTTTCGATGGATTGTTTTTCCATGCACATGGAGCTTTGCATTTATCAGGAAAACATTTTTCCGAAAACGAAAATGGTAATAACAGTATTTGCCAGAAGAATTATAGTAGCGATTGCGAGACTTACTTCGATCATAAGAAGTGTGTCGACCTCTATTTCTTGATTGGGAACGCGAGTTTTTTGTGACACTCAGTTTTTCAAGTTTATTATCCAAAGATGCAATTTGTTGTCGTAACTCAGTTATGGCATTTGATCATGATGAAACATTATTGCTTACGCAGTAAATTTCTTGTTTTGTTGCATTTCAATAATACGATCCATTAATGCCAGTTTCTCAATTCCTTCAGCACTAACTAGTAAAATATTCCACACAGAATCTGGCATTTTTTTGTAGAAATAACGTTTTTAGCACCTTATCAGTAATTCCATTAGAAGCCAGGTTTCTCATTTTTTGTAAAAGTTGACTGGGTTGAAGATCACCCAAGTCAACTCCTGTAAGCAGTCTCTGAGGACGCTTATTTTCGCTTTCTTTAAAAGTATTCAGCAAACGTTCTTTAGCAGCGGTATATTTAGTTACATTATCATCACTTATAATGTCCCACAAACTTTCAACAAATTTCGGTTCAAATTGCGAAACTGAGTAGTTGAATTTTGTATCCTCGGCTGTTATTCCACAAATTGAAAACTGTGCTTCAACTTGAAAGAACCATATTTCAGGTTTTTCTGTCAAAAAAGAGTTATTTTGACACTTACCCGAGCTACTTTTATCTTTTTCGCCGATCCATAAGTTTCAGTCATTTTGTAAATAATTCACGGGTCACCAATTATGTTGCGGTTTGTAATGGTTGCGTAGTGTTATTAAAATCCAGATGGCAAAAAAAAAAAAAAAAAAAAACGAGAATCAATTTTCACATTTACAACTTCTTTATTCTTTTCTAGCTCCAGCTACGTTCTGTTTTTCCCTCTACGGGAAATTCCCGTGTTAACAGTGAAAGTTTTTTTATTTATTTATTTATTTCCAATGGCAGATTATGAACAGTTGCAGCAAAAAAGGAACGAAAAAAAAAAAAAAACATACAGCAACAAAACATGCTGAAACATAGTTCATTAATCTGACAATAAAGCCAAGTTGCAGATCTTTTAACCACTAAAAAAGTGTTACCAGGTGCACCACGGGGAGTAGATCTTCTGCGCACCCCCATGCCGTGAAAGTAGAAGTTGTTATTTTTACTCCATTTTCCATCAATAGATGTCGCTACAAGTATATACCTGATTCATCACAAAATCTCATTTTTAAATTGAGTAATTAGCGATCTAGTAAGCTTTGAGTGCAGATGTTAATACAGAATCAAAATAAATTGTTGTAATTAAATATCACATTTATGTATGATTGTGCATCGAAATTATAAATGGATAACTTCTTCTTCATTGGCGCAGCAGCCAATGGTGGGTCAAAACAGTCTGCCTACTGGCAGGTTTCGAGACAAGAGATGTTTTTTTTTTTTTTTTTAAGAGATAAGGTTGTCACCCCCTACGCCCAATTCCCTATAGTCATATTAGGTCTGGACCAACGGTTTAAAGTGGATTCCGAACCACTGCAAACATCCATGGTACCACTGGAACTCGAACCTGAGGCCTGTGCCATCGAGTGCCTGAGCGCTATCCACTCGGCCAGCAGGTTCCATAAGTGGATGTACAAGGGAAAAAAAAAACTTGTTTTTTTGACTGATATAAAAAGAATAATATTATTTTTTTATCTACATCTAATAATCAGCGCTGCTACAAAGATTATCTACTTCTATTACATCTTATCTCTTACATTTATTAATCATCTAACATATCTTATTGCCACCTGAAAAATAATTCTGTTTTCCGGAACGTCATCATTTCTTTTTCCTACCAATAGAATTTTTCACCAAATAGGTATGTGTTGTGTTTGCGAACTGTTCAGTTTTTCCGTTCTGTGAAGCAGCGCTTTTTACCAGTTTCAAAATATTAGTATTATAAGCTGTTGAAGTTGTTGTTTTAAATGTATATGCAACTATTTCTGAATTACGATCAAGTTTTAATATACGATACAAATAAATAACCAAATGCTTATGCGAACTATCACAGTGAATATAAATTGAGGGCAGAATGTGAACTTAAAAACGAAATTTTCAATACACTACAATATTTATAATTCTCCTAATTATTTATTTATATGACTGTGTAATGACGTATTAAGATTTTGATAAATCATTGTAATTAGCAATTTGAAGTATGGAGCAAGATTCAGTTGAAGTAATTACTTTGATATCGTCCGATGAAGACTCGCCACCTTCGGTAAATTTGTTTTTTTGTTTATGAAATATTGAAGTATCTATTTTCAAAATATTTCTTTGAAGTATCTAAAATGTAAGGAATAAAGAATTCATCGAGATAAAAGTACTGTATTATTATACATATTTGAATTGGTTCATCTCTTAAATTTTTACTGATATCTATTAATAGTACCTCTTGTGATTCTTGTAAACTTCAATTAAAAAAATATTTTAATATAGTATTTTTAGGCTGATCCTATTTCTTTAATACAGTACAAATTTAGAGGGAGAGCTAAAATGAAATGAAATTTTATAATACTCATTCTATATAAAAAGTTAAAATATATATATAAATTTAGCATGCTATTGTTCTTTAGCAACAACCTTTACAAATATTAGATAGTTGTACAAATTAATTACATTTAATTAAGTATACTTCTATGATGAACTAATCTTGGTCAGTAAATGTTAAGTTTTCAATATTAAGTCATAAAACCTCTTAATTCATCAAAATTTTGTCTTGTAAATAATGTACTACTAACCAGTAGTTGTGAATCCCAATGTTCGATTCGAAAAGATTTTTTTATATTGACTCTTGACATTTTACCTTAAGTTTATATACTACGATCTTTATTAAAGGATTTAAAAAATGAAGAAATTAATTTAGTGATTTTTTTTTTTTTTTTTTTTTTGTTATGCAAAACTGTTTTTTTTTATACCAAAATATTTTTTTTGCATTAATTTAATAGATATCCTTTTCTGAATTTTCTTATAAAAATATCCATCAAAAATAATATTATTAAATTAATACCAGGCATAACAATAGGCATCAAAGTATTATAGAATAGATTTAAGATAAGCAAAAATAAAATTGAGCCTTTTACTCACAAAGATGCTATAGTTTTATTTATTATCCTGTGGCCATCTGTGTCTGTTCAGCCATATGATGCTGAGTTCCCAGTAACTAATAATGTCATCAGGCATGTCGATAAGTTCAATTAGAGAGATGCTATAGTAGTAATGCATTAATCTTATTTCTTCTTAAAAATAGAATAGCTTCTATACAATCTTCTTTTTCATTGTTGATCTAAAATAATTTATGAACCTCTGTTCTAAGTCTTTTTATGAACCTCATTGCTAAGTCTAAAGTTTTTGCACATTTAACTTGGGATACTAGTAAAGCAGTACTGATTGTATTATTAAAGGATACAATTAAATTACTTCTTTAACAGTCAATATTATCAATTTTTTCTAAGTCATTCTCAACGTGTGATCTAAATATATCCAAAGGAGTTTTTCTGCTTCATTTTTATTAAAATCTGTTTGCTGCTTAATTTCTGAATTGTTTCTAAAATAATTCTAACAATGGATTTCTTAATCATCTTCACACAAAGTACAAGCTTACCTTTCTTAATCTATCCTTCATTCAAAGTTATTCTTTTATTTTGACTCCACATACTCCACTAACAATACCTAAATTTTATAAAATTTCTTCTCCTCTTAGTATAGAGTTCCTAATGTGTTCTGCCAGGTTAAGATAATTTGAAATTTTTTTATTTCGATTCCTTATTAAAATTGTCTGATCTACAGAGTAAAATTCTTTTGTAATTATGTATAAATCCTCAGCAATAAGTAACAAAATTCCTAAATAATACAAATTCCATTAAAAATTTATCATTATAATAAAAAATTTCACATCTTTAAAGATTTAACTGTAGAAGTTGTTGAATTGTAATATACATACTTTCCAGTGTATTTTTTTTTCTGTGCTTTGTTATAAAATTGCTCTAGCAGATTTTTGCAGCCAGTTCTAAACTACACAATTTTGATATAACATTAGCTATGTGCTTTTGCTTTAAGTTATCATGAATTGTAAGCCTGCAATGTATGACTTACACGTAACATGTGTAATATTTCACAAATTTTTAATGAAATCTTTAATGGCCATGCCATTAAAGATTTTAACATCTGAATTTGATACCACTATTAGCAAAGGGATTTTTTTTTCTAAGATCTTTGTTTTCAATCTTGTTAAGTTTATTTAGTACACTGACCATATTAGTTATATTATGTGTAACAATTGCTATAATTTAGTCTTTTTACTTTCTATACATGCAAACTCTTTTTGTTTAGCTTTTCAATACTTTCACTATAAAACAACATTTTTCTGTATCTATCATTGCTTAAATACATAAAGCCAAGTTTTCATCATCATCTACAAATTGAGCATTTATTCCTAAGTAATAGATTCTTTGGTGATTATAACCACCCACTTTTAAGAAGATAAATTTTTCTTTTAAATTTCTTTTTGAGTGGTATTTTCTGGCATACTACTGTGCTCAAAAGTACGAACATTTATTATTATTATTTTTTTTCAAAAACTCTTTATTTATTCTTCCAAATTTATTTCATTGCCTTACAAAGTAATCTCTTCCAAACACAATGCACTTATGCCAACTTTTTTCCAATCCTCAATGTATGCTAAAAGGTAATTGGCAGGATGGCCTTCAAAGCACGCAGTGATGCTCATTGAATCTCTTCAATCGACTCAAAATAGTGTCCCCGGAGTAGTCTTTTGAGTTTAGGGAATAGCCAGAAGTCATACGGTGCGAATATGGTGGTTGTGGGAACGAAATGGGTTTCATTTTTGGCAAAAACCATTACGAAGAATCAATGCAGTGGGAGCTGACGCATTCAGTGTTTTCGGTACCAATCGAGACTTGACGCGCGTGTGAGGCCCGAAATGGAATTGACCAATCCTTTTGAAATTCCAACGTCATCAGCAAGGTCTCTAATTGTAAATCGACGGTTTCCAAGCATCAAATCTTTAATTTGTTGGACATGAGCTTTGTAGTTTGAGGTTGGTGGTCAACCAGTGGGCTCTTCTTCAACGCATTGTCTGACTTCTTTTGAATTGTTTATACTACTTGTAAACATTTCTTTCCAATATAGGAATGCTTACTGAATGCCTTCTGCAGCATTCTATATGTTTCCGCAAACAAAATTTAATGCAAGTTCTTTGCTCAATTAATTCAGACGTTTCAAAAATCAACGGAATCAGTTTTAGCGTGCCTTACAAAGCCAAGCGTAACTCAAACACTAATGAATATTTCGAAGTCAAATTTGCTTGCAATTTGCAAAAAATGAAGGACAGTGCCAGCAACCTAAATCAGAAGGAAAAAAAAAAAACAATATCACAGAATTCACATTAACTGAGATACACATTCATTATTGTTTCCACAATTTATAATACTACCCAGTACTGTAAGTTCGTTTTTTTTTTTTTTTTAATTTAAGGGTCTTTTTATTTTTAATAGGGTTGATTTAAGTTCAAATATATCTAATATATTTACTGCAATTATTTATTCCCAATTTGATTTAATAAAAAAAAATTTTTAATTTTAAAATACATAATGTTGTACAGCATTTTGTAAAAAGTAGACATTGTAAGTATAAAAACCTTCATGAAAATTCATATTAAAAAGTTTATGCATATAGTTACAATGACAATTTTCTGAATTACTTGCAGCTTTAATTTTAGTTTAAATTAATAAATTCTTTTTATGTTAATTTGCCTGCTGTGACGAGAATCGTTGATATACAATGATTAGTAAATTGTATTGATCATGTGTTGTAATAAATATTCATATCATTTTGATGTTTTAAAAAAGATATTCATGAAATAATAGTAACATATTTCTGGACATTTTCATACTTCTTACAATACATAAAGACAGCAAGTATTTTTTTTGTGTAGAAAATGCAAAATTTTAACTATCTGATCTATTTTATCAACCTTTAAAAATTTTATAAGCTTACTTAGAATATGATCAAATAAATAAACTTCCAAAAATAAGAAAAAGAAAAAAAAATAATTATTTTACTATGTACTATGATATGATTCTATGAGTCTTTAAAGAATGTATAAAAATTACTGAATCATAAAAAAAAAATTTTAAAAAATATTTTTTGAAGTCGCACTATTTATTGTTACTGCATTTTTTTTTTTTATTTTAACCCATCTGATTTGACAGACTAATTCTTACTCAGATTTCATTCATTAATATGTGTGTTGCTTTTTTTCACCTATATGCAAATAACATTGATGCCTGTGCCATGTATGGTGGTGTTTTAGTTAGAGCTAGAATGAAATGTATTTAAAAGTAGTATAAAATTTGGATTTCTTAATATCTTATTTTCAATTTTATTTTCCTAGGTGACGAATTCATTGAATATTAATAGTGATGCAATAGTGAAAAACTGCTAGGAAATCAACACAAAAGCGCAAATTCTTTCACTATTATACCAATAAAACAAGAAAATGCACCACTTTTTAAAACTTCAATGTCAAATTCAAAAAAATTTGAAAACTGCATTCCATTGACACGGAATAAGGCTGCTTCCAAAGGAAACATGTCTTTTGTAAGGAAATCAGTGAGTAATTCTAGGCTAAATATTAAAAAGTCTAACCTACCTGTTACATTTACGGAAACGAAAAAAAAAAAAGTTCACCAGTTTCTTCTCTAAATGGAATACCTTCAAGTGCAAAGAATTTGCCAGAACTTACTATAATTCCTATTCCCAAATCATCTGTTTCTGAAATGACTGACAGTATGAAATCTGTTCAAACTGCTAGGAAGTCTTTAAATTCTCAAACATTGGGGCAGTTACCTCCTGGTATTCAAGTTATTACACGTACAGATTCTAGTAAAGCTTCATTCCATTCTTCTGTTTTAAGTGATACTAAAAAAGCTACAAAAAATGAAAATCAGCTAACTAAAATTAAAGGAAGTTCTAGCAAGAATGTTACTAACTTTAAACAAAAGACAAATGTATCATCTGATACTAATAAAACCCATGCTAGTTCTTTACTTCCTCAGCTCATTCCTAAATCATCAAAAAAAATGTACCTGGAAAAAAAATTTGAATCATGGGAGTAAAACTGACAGTGAAAAGAAAAAAATTATAAATTCTAATGGTCGGATACCTGCTTCATTGTTAACTTCTGTTGATAAAGGTGAAGTCAGTATAAGGAATATCTCTAACAATGATTTGTCAAGTAATTCTGAAATTTTAATGAATAATGAAAAAAATGATATTAAATATATTCAAACTGTTCGTGGTTTAAGTATAACAGAAGTTGGCTCCAAAATTTACTATACCGACAAACAACGTTAAAAATAAAAGTATAACTAATAAACCTTCAGAAACTTCTAGAGTTATAAATAATGCAAAAATGCTGAATAATAATTTAATGATTAATAGAAAGCAAATAAATCCAAGTATATCTTCTTCAGTTAATTTAAGAAAACAAATGATCATTTCTGAAGTTCCTGGTATTTTAATAAATAAAACATCCACAGGAAGACAAGCCAAATTGTCAATAAACAAGAATGATCATGGAAACAATATCAAAACTTCAAATATGAATAAACATAATCAAGTTGATACCAATTCGAATAATTCCAATGACATTTATGATATTTGGAAATCAGATTCTTCAAGAAAAGGCGACCAAAATCTACAAAAAGATAACACCAAATCCTGTTCTTAACACAACGGAATCAAAATCTAATAAGGAACCAAATTTTCCAGTGCATTCTGTAAAGTCCACAAATTCTAAAAATAGTACTCTTCAGGACAAACTCAATATATTTGAAAAAGATGTGAAGAAATTTGATGTTCAGGATCCAACAGATCAGAAGCAAGCTATTAAACGCAAAAGCAGCGAAACTCTTCCTTCCAGCAGACCAATGAAAAAGCCTTCACCTGAAATGAAATCTAATGGAATGTTGCTTCAAAATTCATTAAAGCAAAGAATTCAGGCTATAAATAAGTCATTAAAAGAATTTGGCAGCGCTACCATACAAGAGGAGAATAAAGAGCTGGCATCTGTTAATGTAACTAAAGATGTGTCAAACATATCGGAAAATGCAAGTGTTTCTAAGCCAAATATTTCGGAGAATACCCAAACACAAATAAATGAAAACATGGAGAAATATGGTGAAACTCAACTTCAAGAATTGAATCCAAGTCCCAATGCTGATCAAGATGTGTCAAACATATCAGAAAATGCAAGTATTTCTAAGCCAAAAATTTCAGAGAATACTCAAACACAAATAAATGAAAAAATAGAGAAATATAGTGAAACTCAACTTCAAGAATTGAATCTCAAAAGTCCTAATGCTGATCAAGTAGCCGTTGACGTAAAACAAAAAAAGAAGCCCCTACCAAAAAGCCTTGTAAACAGGTAGTTAATTAACTATTTATATTTTTCGTTTGGATATTTAATAATTATTTGATTTAAAAGTAGTAATTATTGGCATGGTAGTTCATCACTAAATGTAAATTTTTATAACCAAATTATATAAACATGGGGTATGTATTAAAAACCACTCATTTGTTGCAGATGTGATATAAATGTACCCATGATGATTTTCTATATAAATGTAATTGATAATGAACAGCTAAGAAGTGTTTGTTTTCTGTGTACAAAAATTTCAGAACTTTTATTATTAACTTTCCCATAAATCTCCATTATATGTTGATAAACAATCAGCAATTCTATCCATTGTTGCTTATTGTCCACAAAGAGTTTTTGGTGATCATTTGCTGTTGGGATATTATGAAAGTACAGATGATGTAATGTAAAATTTTATACTATTCTCTGATTCTAAACATCATCATTTTTCTCATAAGTTACTGCTAGTAAATTATACATTAATTATGCAGATGTGAAAAAATGTAAACATTATGCATTCTATAAATAGAGTATGTTATATTACTAATTTATAAATTAGCATATAATAATTAAAAACAATATTTTGTATAATTTCAATCATTATTAAACACCATAAATAAATAAAATGTGATGAAATACTGAAACTTATATTTTGGGAAAATATAAATCATTAATTCCATTTCTCATGAAAAACTACTAAAAGAATCACGAAAATTTATTGATGCACAGGCAGCATGGATAAATAAATATTAATCGGGATCTTATTTAACTGAGGCTTTTGAATTATTTAAATCAGTTAAGTCATCTATTTTTAGTCAATATTAAGTACTTGACCTGGTCGAGTAGAATTACAACCTACTGTTTTTCTCTTAAACCTTCATTTATATATGAAGTGGTAGCAAAAACTTGGAATAACTGAAATGTAATTTCAGAATTATCTTGAAATATTTCATCTTTTTGCTGTTGAAAATGCATGAATGCATTCTACAAAATGTGATGGTCTATATGGAAATGAAATTAAATAATCTCTTATCAAATAGAGATTTACAAAAACTCTGCCTTTGCTTCCTTTTTTGAATATTTTTCCTTTGCTTCCATAAGAATTTAATAACAGCAGATCTTATTGAGAAATATTTTTGAGGTTGATTTGTCAATTCATCACTATGTTTTACTGCTTTTAGTAAAAATTTATAGTTATAACTGGGAAAGTTTTAAGGAAGGGAAGGTTTTAAGAAAAAAAAAAAATTTTTTTTTGTTCAAATTGTTTTTTTTTTTTTATTTCCTTCTTCAAAACTTGTCTGTTTGCTTATGCATATCTTTTCTATTTCTTAATACAGATCTATGGAAGTCTGTGGTACTTTCTTACTCTCCAGTATTATGTGTTTCATTCTTATTAATACACCTTCTTTCTATTTAATGACATCATTCAATTTATTGGATTTAGCAAAATTTATAGAATATATAAACAAAATAAAGAAATTCAAGGGTGCTCTTCCATAAAATTTTAAATATCTCTTGTACTGTAGTAAATTATGATATATATATGTATAAATATATTAATAATGAACAGCTAAGAAATGTTTGTTTTCTGTGTGCAAAAATTTCAGAACTTTTATTATTAATTTTGCCATAAATCTCCATTATATATTGATAAACAATCAGCAATCCTATCCATTGTTGCTTATGGTCCACAAAGAGTTTTTGGTGATCATTTGCTGTTAGGATATTATGAAAGCAGAGATGATGTAATGTAAAATTTTATACTATTCTCTGATTCTAAATATCATCATTTTTCTCATAAGTTACTGCTAGCAAATTTTACTCTACTTATTAATGCCTTTCTGTTTACAAAAGGTACGTTTATCAAAAAGTTTTTAGTGTAATTGAGATGATCTTCCAAAAGATTAACTTGTTATATTTTCAATATTACTGAGACAAGGGCAATTCCTTTTATTATAAGTTGTAAATTTTCATTCCAATTATTAGATTTTAAATTTAAAAATTATTTAATCTATCTTGTTATCATTATGTTTTTTACCCTGATGAAATCTTCCACTTCTTTATTTTAATTTTATACTAAATTATTGTTATATGAATATGAAAAATGTCACTGATTTACAGGGATGAATCAGTGTTGTATTAAACGTATAATATTATCTAACATGAGATTATAGTTAAAATTATAATCTTTTTTTATTTATTAATTTTACACTTTAAAAGTTGATAAGTTTTGAGCTTAATTTTATTTAGAAAATGTAATTATTTACTTAGTAGTTTTAATTTTAGCTATATATATATAAAAGAGAGATAGTGGTGTTCAAAATTTATATTTTGCCAATTTTCTTATTCATAGTGATGTGTGTTTATGACATACTTGATAAACATATATATATGGCAATATCACACACCTCACTAAATTTTAAGTATTTAATGTGAGTAAAAGTATTTTTTATGTGTTATTTAGTGAAATTCAAAAGAAAAAGTTAAAATGGATAATTACCAAAGTTCTATGATGAAATGAATTGCAAAACTGTTGAGAAACTAGAAAACAAGTAGTGAAGTACAGATTGCTAGAGATTAATATATGATCAGGCGTTGTGTCTTACGACTTATAGAAACTTTTAAAGATTCTGAATCCATTGAAAGGTAGCCTAAGCATGCTAGAATGGTAAATGAAGATTAATATTTGTCCATTGATGCAAGAGTCCAAGAGTCAGCTCTCCTGATTTTCATGTGGTCTCGAAAACTTCTTTTAAGATTGCTATTTATTGAAAGCCACACAAAAGTGGTCTTCTTGCAAGAAAACCTGTCATTTGTATTTTGCTAATTTTTGTACACATTAGGAACCATTTAGCTATAAATGGTGCAGAGAACATCCACTTTGGATCAAAGTTCAATAGAGGACAGTTTTGTTTAATGTGACACAGTTCAGAGTCTTCTTCAGCCAATGCCATCCATGGCCTAGTTCAGAGTAACCACTTAATCTTAATATATATTCATCTGGAGAGAAACATATCCCTCTACCTATTCTGCCTTTGTTAGAAGCTCTTTAGTTGCTGCGAGAGGAAATCTTGAATCCTTTTGTCTTTTAGGGAATGCAGTTGGCCAT
The DNA here is from genome assembly GCA_021605095.1 of Caerostris extrusa. Classification (NCBI taxonomy): domain Eukaryota; kingdom Metazoa; phylum Arthropoda; class Arachnida; order Araneae; family Araneidae; genus Caerostris; species Caerostris extrusa. The sequence goes on from BPLR01017462.1 coordinate 169,348, forward strand.
AATTTCATTTTAATGCAGTTGCCCATAATAATTTCATGTATCCACATTGAACTTATCTGCTTGATGTATTGCAAGAAAATGAAGATATTTGCCAGATGGGTGGCAACCAGACCAAAACCTTATAGACCATGTTTGGTTCAGATTTGGGAGAGGAATTGAAAACTATCTTCTACCTACAAAAATCATCCATTAGAGAAGTGAGACCAATTGCCAGATACTTATAAACTGTCTGTTTTCGAGTATCCATTGGCATAATGAAGCTGTTTAACTATAAAAAGACGAATCATATCTTCTATTGGCTAATTTTTTGATATTGTAAAATCATTTTCAGGACTTTGGCATTGCAGACTTTTATGCATAATCATAGATGTGTGCTGTAACTTTGTGTGTGTTTTTACTGTATCATCCTATGTTTGCAACTAATTTCAGTAAAATCTGTTCAAGTCATTATCTTGATTCTGAACACCAACTTATATGGCAATTGCTTTTAGTTAAAAATAATTTAAAGGAAGATAAGATTAAACCTATCATTAACAACATAGGTTATAGAAAATACTGGGAAGATAGCTTTATCAAGAGCTAGATGGTGTCCAGAGTGTTGTTGAAAATGTCGCATAGTATTTCTGCTCATACTGACATCTGAAAATGTGTTTTACTTTTATTCAATTCTATAAACATCAATATTATAAAACTATTTGATTCTGTAGTTATCCCATTTATGTTAGAGTTATGCTTATATTATCATAGCCTGATATTGCACCTATGAACATATTATTGTTTTTTTGATTTTATATTTTTTACTTATTCCTTGTTTGGAATTATATATGTGTTTCAAGTAATGAATTTCTTCTGATTCCATTTTTAAAATATTTATATAAATAATGTGAAGAAAATCTTTAAAAAATACTCTCATTTAGCATTGATTTAAAAAATCTCCAATTTTTAAAATTATATCATTATAAAAAAGAAACCTATTGTAATGCATTTTATTGTAATCAAGTTAATTAAAAGTTAAATAATTTACTTCTGAAGTTTTCTTAACATACTTACTCAAATCTGAAAAATAAGAATCAAAATTTGAAAATCTATATACTGTTTTTTATAGTAGCGATTAAATTAATGAATAATTTTTATTTGTCGATTCAGGTCACTTCACCTAAACTTTCTTTGAAGCGAAAAGGAACTAACAAGAATACTACTGCAAAAAGACCCAAAATCAGTAAAAATAGTAAAAATAAAATCTATAGAAAACAAAGAAAGTAAAGATATTCTGGTCCCAAAAGACTCATTACCATGGAGTGAAGAAGATAAACTTCATACTAAATATATTAAGGTACTTTTTATGTTTATCATTTTTTTAACAATGTCTCTTTCCTTGAAAACATATATAGAAAAACATAATTCTTATAAATTTTAAAACTATTTGGCTTAAAAAGACTTTTACCATTAAAAAACATTTTCTACACCAGCCATTTTTCAGGAGTTAGAAAAGCCCTATAGTCCATTTGATTACATGCAGATTGAGGCAAATTTAAGTCTTTCAGATGAACTTTATAAGAAGAACACCTCTATAGATGTTTTGAGGGTCTATACACTTGATACTATTGATACAAGATATCCGGAATCTGAATGGTTGCACGCATACACAGATGGCTTCTTTTATGAAAATCTCATTACTGCAGGTTCAGGAGTCTTTTCGAACTTGTTCTCCTTCTACGCTTCAGCTGGGAAATATCGAACATCTTTTGATGGAGAAGTGGAGGCTATCCGAATTGCTTTGAAGTATTTACTAATTTTCCAGGATAGATTCAACAGAGCGGTTATTTTGTCTGATTCACAAGCCGCAATTCAGGCTATTAGTTCCACCAAGCCACCTTCATCAGAGGAAATCTCCCAGTGTCAAAATCATTTGTGCGAACTGACTTTAAAAATGAAACGGGTGGTGCTTCAGTGGATACCTGGCCACTGTGGCATTTTTCGGAACGAACAAGCAGATTGTCTAGCAAAAAGAGGCTCAAAACTACTTCAAATGAGATTACTTACGATCCTCGCCACTGTCCCTCCATTCTATAAAACTTTATATCAAACAAATAATGACTAAAAACCACAAGCTACAAATTCGTGATGAGATCAAGTCAAAGCGTTGGAGAGCTGAAGATCTTTTAGCAATACCCAGCAATCCGCGACGGCATGCTGTCGCCCAGTTCCGACTTCTGACCGGCCATGACTGTCTAGCAGAACATCTCCATCGCATTAAAATATTTTCGAATCCTGGCTGTCCCCTATGTGGTTCAAGTGACCCAATGAACAGAGACCACCTCCAACTATGTGCAGTACTTGACGGCGACTCGGAGACAGCGCTTTACCGGCGTGCGAGAGAACTCTTAAGGCAATGACTTCGATCATCTGTGCATTTTCTGGACATTTATTCTTTTGTATTTTTTTCCCTTGTTATTTTTGTTATTATTACTATTTTGATTCTTCTTGTACTTGCCTTGCCATTGGAAATAAAAAAAGAATAAAAAACAATCTAAAGTATAGATTGTAGAAAATGTTTTTTAATGATAAAAGTCCTATATATCTAATATTTAGAAAACAATAATCCATTTTTCTTTTACTTTTTAAGAATCAAAGGTTTGAATTTTAACATTTTTGAATTTTGCCCTGCTGTTTTCATATTGATTTTAAAAGACAGTGTGCATTCAAGTTATAATCAATGGATTAAACATGCACGCTCATACATATATATATTGTTATCCGGCTATTGATAACAAATTACTTTCATATAATTGATAATTACCAACCTCTACAGATTATCCATATTTTAGATATTCTATTCTTCAGATTATGGATGATAGTTAACATAGTTGCTTTTATGGTGATGGTGATTAATACAAAAAAAAATAAAATATGTCTTAACTACAATGCTTTATTTTATTGACTAATTGTGTTGAAATTAAAATGATAAAGCATTATATTTAATTCTGTTTGAAGAATGTATTTCTGCTGATGAAATAATTTTATAGAATCAATAATTACTGAATATTAGGAGAGTGTGTTTTTTCTTTAAAAAATTTATCGAAAGTTCAAAACTCACATATAAGCCAAAATGAAAGTAGAAAAAAAAAATTCGTACAATATTCAAACATGTCACCATGAGGGAGAAAATGTTACCAAGTGGTAAAAAAGGTAGAATATTTCTAATCAAATAGTGTAAAGTAAAATGCCAAATTCCTTGGCAATAGTTATAGCAATATTAACATCTGAAGCTAGCACATTGTTTCCATTGAATTATTGCCTTATTTGCAATAAGTAATATTTGTCCAATTTTACTTTTTGTCTGAAGAAAAAGTAGGGAAAGATATTCTTGTACAGCAAATTTCAAACCATACTTTCCTAAATTTGGCTAACATCAGATTTTTTTATTTCAGTGACAATGCAACAAGCCAACAAAATTTCAGAAATAAAACAATTCATTTTCATAAAATGAAAAACTCATTTTATTTAAAATTATTATTTTTCATAAATTTAAGAATCATAAACTAAAATGTGCAATATTTGGTGATTTATGCCTGATACCTGGCTAATGGAAAAGTAACTATGTTTTTTAGCAAGATGAACAGATTTGTATATAAATTGTCCCCTTGTAATTTTTCTTTAGAAAAAGTAAGACCGTAGAGCGACAAATCAGGGGGTTGGGCATAGGGCTAACAACCTTATTCTCATGTTTAGAAATCTCAGTCAGGGAAAACTGCACAGATCTCTGCTTGGATACCTGCTTCAGGATGGGTCTGGTTGATGGAAGCTGGCTGGGAATCGACTGTAGAGCTTCAGAAGAACATAAATAAAAGTCTTAATTTTGAGAAGGATGAATTTGATTTACACAAAGCTGAATTGGATTTGCAAAAACGTAAATTTGGATTTCCAAACCTGTAAAAAGTATTTAGAGAAAATGAAAACCATAGTATATGAAATTTTGATTTCAAAATATTCTCTATTTAATTATTTTGTCTAGACCATTACAATAAGTTTTCTTTAATAATATTTATTTCAATAAACTAAATAGGGCTTCAAATCGTGTGCTGGAAATCTTAATTATATTTAATATAAATATCGAAAAAAACCCCACCTTCAGAGTTATGTTTTTATTATAGTCTTATTCAAAATTGTATTTATTGTATAAAACTTGTAATAAATATGCAAGTTTTATAAACTTATTAAATAAATGCTATTCGTTTTTGAAACTGATACTTTACTTATTGAACAGGTTTTATATATCCATGATTTAGTGATACAAAATAATTTATATCTTTCTGTTTACTATAAAAATATTGTTTAATTTAGCTTGTAGTTATTATTCTTTTTTAAATTAATTTAAGTTCAATTCATTTATAATTTCACATGGATAAAATTATTTAATTTAAAATGTAATTTAATCTTATAATCGTCTTCCAATGGATCTCTGGACACTGTGACATTTTAGGAATAATCGGGAAGATTTGCTAGCTAAGAAGGACACACGGATAGTTAAACAACCAAATACTTGCAACTCTCTTCATTCCATGAAACTTTATATCAAAAATCAAATGAAACTTAGATTTAAGGCATTACTCACTGCTTGTATCTCCTCTAGGAATTAGAGGACATTTTGGAACAGAGTATTTCAGATAAACCTTGTGAAAAAGCTGTCATGGAATTTAGATATGTGGTGAGCCATCTGCACTGCATTGGCATTTTTGATAGCTCAAATTGCCTGCTCTGTGGGAAAGATTAGATCATGGGTAGGCACCATATGGCAGGATGCCCAGCCTTGCATGGGGACTCCGAGGTGAAAATATATTAGAGCTCTACAACTTGTTGATGAGACTTTGACTTTTTCTCTTATTGTTTTCTTTTTCTTGTAAGTGTTTACATTGTTTTGATCTAAGAGTTTGTCATTTTCTCTTGCCATTGGAAATAAAACTTAAACTTATAAAAAGATATATTATTTATATAGGTAATTCAAATTTATGAGCAATCATGTTAACTAATTAACAATCAATGAACTTAAAATGAATTATTGTAATAAATAAAAATATATATTTAATGAAATAATTTTTTCCAGTTTCTACAATTTTGTTTACCTTTAATGAAAAGCTCAAAATCGGAAGAATATAAGATTATCAAACGGTTCGGAAAATTGTTTAAAAGAACAGAAAGTATATATTTAGAAAGTATAGATTTCATGAATTTGTTGCTTCTCAAACTGTGTTTAAAGCCAAAACAGATCCTGGGAATATTTTTCTTCATCTTCAGGTTGTAAGTAATGAACTTAAAAATCACAAAAAGATTGACCTCTCAGGTCATATATCAAGCTCAAGTGACAAATTGGAATTTGTAAAAACATCTGTTAGTTTCATAAATGGGGAACATCAATCAGAATTTTCAAAATCAAAATGTACTGATCCTTCTATATCTTTATCAAAGCCTACTGAATATGCTGAACCTGCTGCATCAACATCAAAATCTATTGCACTTGATGAGCCTATTATATCTACATCCAAGTCAATTGAATCTTCTAAATCTGGCAAATCTCTTCCATGTATATCAATGGAAACTGGTGAGCCTCTTTCATCTACATCAAGTCTCATTAAATCTACTGAATTTATGGCATCGTCTTCAAGATCCAATGTTGAACCTAGTGCACTTAATGAAGGTGAAATATCTAATGTATATGATGATACTGAAAAGAAAGTTGAACCTTCTGATAATAGTAAATCTAATATAATAGATGAATCTGTTGTTATTAATGTAACTCCAAATATGGTGAAACCTAATATAATCCAAAACTCTTTCAAATCTAGTATAACTAATGAATCTGTTGAACATAGTAAAATTAGTGAATCTGTTGAGCCTAATGTGACTATGCCTGCTGAACCTAGTCTGACCAATGTGTCTGTGGAACCTAGTGTGACCAATGTGTCTGTGGAACCTAGTGTGACCAATGTGTCTGCCGAACCTAGTGTGGCCAATGTGTCTGCGGAACTTAGTGTGACCAATGTGTCTGCGAACTTAGTGTGGCCAATGTGTTGCGTGAACTTAGTGTGGCCAATGTGTCTGCCGAATCTAGTGTGACTGTGTCTGTGGAACCTAGTGTGACCAATATGTCTGCAGAACCTAGTATGACCAATGTGTTCATGAACCTATTGTAAATAATGTGTCTGCAGAACCTAGTGTGGCCAATGTGTTTGCAGAACCTAGTGTGGCCAATGTGTTTGCAGAACCTCAGTGTGGCTAGTGTGTTTGCCGAACTTACTGGGGCCAGTGTTTTTGCAGAACTTATGGAGGCCAGTGCGATTACCGAACCTAGCGTGGTCAATGTGTCTATCGAACCTAGAGTGGCCAATGTGTCTGCTGAACCTAGTGTGGCCAGTGTGTCTTTGGAACCTAGCATGAACAATGTGTCTGCCGAACCTAGTGTGGCCAATGTGCGTTTCGAACCTAGTGTGACCAGTGTGTCTGCTGAACCTGGTGTAACCAATGCATTTACTGAGCCCAGTGAATCTATTAATCCATATATAACTGAAGACTTTATTGAATATAATGTAATTGATAAGTTTGATTCTGTAAAATTGAAAGTCGCTCCAGAGAGATGTGCTGAACCAGAGAACATTGGCATGATTAAGCAAAATGCAGTAATATTAGAATCAAATAATTCAGATGAAGAATTATCTGAAAGTTTATTAAAATCCATACCAAAAAGTACCTCCACTCCTAAAAATGTGAATATAGATGAGTTTTACAGTAGGCCTTCAACATCACAGCAGGCAGATTATATGGAGATGCTTCTTGCCGCATCACATCCAGGAGATACTTTAGATAAACGTAAAAGAGGAAGTTATTGTAAGTTTTCTCATGAAAGTTTTGCAAAACATTCCATGGACAATAGTAAATATGTACCAGCTTCTAAAATTATTGTAGAAAATACAACTAACCCAAATTAACCATTCAAATTTAAAAGATAAAAGTGGAGAATTAGATTCAACAGTATTGTTTAAAGAAAATAAAGTGAAATCTTTTTCAAAAGTTGATGTTTCACTTATAGATAATCTTTATAAAAAAAATAAAAGCATAGAAAAAGAAAATGACTTGGATTCAACTGCATTATTTAATGAAAATCAATCAAAATCTACTTTAAAAAAAATCGCCCAATAAAAGCATATGATCCAAATTCTGTTGAAGCTAAATTTGAAAGAAAATAGAAAAAAACTGAGAATTGGTTTGGTGTAAGTATTCCAGTTATTTTATGTCAATTTATAACATATATATATATCTATATATATTATTGTAAATAAAAAGTCTTCAGAAATTTTGTGTTGCTTTGCCATATATTGTAATATACATTGGGATTTTGAAATGTCTTAACCTGTTTATTTTTACTTTGATAGACCCATGTAATTTGTTTTATTTTAAAGGGAAAATTTTATTTTTTTTATTTGGCTTTCATTTATTTATTTTTCATGCATTCCTTGAAAATTTAAGTATATGAACTCAACACACTGTATTGAAATTGAATGGAATCTATTTTGTAGAATTATCTTATTGGGTTAATAAAATTAAAAAGGCTTTTAAGAGAGTAGACTGTGTACAGCCATGTACAAAGAATATGTTGAGAACGGTAAGGAAGGTAAAAATTTAAAACTAAAATCTTTCTCTTTAAAACATTAAAAACTATATGTGTCTGTATTTTATAAAATATTTTTTCATAGTAAATCGAAGTTTTGTGGACATTTTAAATTTTGATTAACTTATTATTAATGTCAATTTTAATTATTTTAAACTATTTTTCTTAAGTTTTATCAAATATTAAGATTCTTTCATTAATTTCATTTTTCATAATTCGCAATGCATGCATTGCTATTTATTAGATTCTGGTCTAAAAAATTGAGTTTAGAATTCATCCATTCTTCCCATTGGTTTTATGTTTTGAAATTTTTATTTAGTTTAATTTGGGAATTCTTAATTGATTCTATTTGTCTTCTTAATTTGATGATTTATTTATCTAATAGTATCAAAAAAGCTTCTAGAACTCCATTTTCTGGCTTCATAGCCATTAAGATCACCAGGTATAAAAGGGATTCAGTCTTTGCTGCTTTTTGTATGTGTTATAGTCCAAATGAGGAAATTCAGAATCTTCCAGTTACGATTTTACTCTACCTGAGAAGGGTATAAGGTGTATCCTTACAGATATATACCTTTTTCTGTCATTATTTTTATTTAATTTTAAAAACTTTTTATTTATATATTTAAAAAACTTATTGATTATACTCATGTTGCTATTTTGCTTTGAACTGGGACAGACCTGGCCAGTTACTACTTTGTTTTTATTCCATGTATTTCATCTTACCATATTTTTTTTATCTCAAGACAGGAGTTTTAGGTCCCTATGGAGGCACTCCATGGATCTCAGATTGAGTTTTTTTGTGTTCACATGATGTCTTGTCATTTCTTTTAATTTCCCCAAGAATAAGGGATTTGGGTATTATTTACAATTTCTAGTCATGGAAGGCATTTTTTTTTTTTTTTTTATCTTGATTCAGTTATGGTTACTTTTGTTCTTACCAACACTTATTGCATTATCAAGAAATATTTTTTATGGAAATTTTTTAAAAACCAAATTCCTCTGATAAGTGGGCTATTTGAAGGGTTTTTTTCCCTCCATGTATGCTTTTAAGAAATCAAAATGCATATTTTGAAAAATCAAATTTATTAAAGTCCTTCATCACCACACGTTTTTTAAATTGTGCAACTTAAAAATATGTTATATTTTCATACACAGTTGCCTTTTTAAGTAATTTTATTAATTTCATTTCATAATTCTATTTTTTATTCAGTTATTTTTCTCTTGTACATTTTACTTTTTTTTTGTCTTTTTTAAATAAGTTTTCATAGTTCTCATATTTTTCTCTTTGAGTTTTTACAGTTAGATAACTCTCATTTTTTTTTTTTTCTAAAAAATATGAAAATATTTAAGAAAATGTAAATCAAAAAAGTATTCAAGAAAATGTGAATTACGATTTTAATATATCACTTTCAATGTTTTCCAAATTTTTAAATTAATTTTTTTAAATCAGCCTTTTTTTTTTTTCACATAAAATCACATCCTTTCCATTATTGATGCCAGAATTTGTAAAACAAATAATTACTATTGTTCATTGATGATTTAGTATATTATTTTGTTATTTGCCAGTTTTGAAGAAAAAAATTTTTGTCTTTAGAAATTAGATAAGAAAATCAGAAAGCTCCAGACGAAAGAATTAACATTAGATGACTTAGATGATGAAGAGTCAATATACATCCGTGAAGATCAATATAAGAGGAAGTTCAATCAAATTTGGAATCTTCTCTGCCAGTATAAAAAACGTTCTACGCTCATAGGAAGGAAAATTGAAAAAAGATTTCATTTTGAAGGTGCAAAATTTTTGATTATTTGTATTTTTACATTCATCATAATAATTTTTTTAAATGTTTTAATGTGAAAAACATGATTTAAGTTTTTTCAATGAATGATTAATGGTTGATAATTTTATATTTTCTTAAATTTATATTTGAATGCAAGTAATTTTACTTGTAGACCCCCTTCCCTTCTGTATTTTTACATAATCAAGCATTTAATTCTGAAGCTATTGATTGAATGCCCACTAACTAAAATGCAAAAGCACTTTTTAAATTTTCACAAAAGATACATGGTAACTGATAACCTTCTGCAATGCCATCTTTTACTGATGAGCAAAATAATATTAGTGTTTACTTGCTATTTTTTTTAAGGAGAAGCTGAATGAATTAAATTAACAGACATTCCTAATGACAAGTTAAAAAAATGCAAAATATGTAACATTGAAAAATTCTATACAAACAGTTATACTATCTTTAAAATAAATATCTGTATTAATAGTTTTAAAATGTTTAGACTACAAGCATTCAATTTTATTTTTATTTTGTTCTTATATTTCTTTAAATACTTTTTATTTACTAGAATTTAAAAAAAAAAAAAAAAAACAAATATTATCAAAGTTAATTGATGGATTACAAATGTCAAGCATTTGATAATTGAACATTAGACATCTTTTTTTTAATTCTGAACAATACAATTAAAATTCCAGCATATACACATATTTCATTTTTATTTTTTAGGAGTAAAATACAAACCAAATTATTATTACCAATGAGGTTTAAGCTAATCTTATAGAAAAGAAATTATTCACATTGCTTTCGTACAGCGGTAGCTGCCTGATGACCAATTGGCTAGCACTCTGGCCTTTGGTACCATAGGCTTCAGGCTCGAATCCTGGCGGTGGCATGAATGTTGTTGGTGGTTCAGAATCCACTTTTAAACTGTAAGTCCCTGTCTAATTAGCCCAAAATGGCAGTAGAACGACAAACCAAAACAGTACAGCTGTATTTTAACTTCTTAGTAGCATTTATTATAGCAGAAATTAAATACATATAAAAAGTTTTATTTGTATGTAAATTTTTTCATATTTTTATTTTTTTTTAAATTACATTTTGAAGGTTCAAGATATCAAAGTATTGATGAAGCTGTCGAAAGGTTAGTCAATAAAAGAAAACCCTATGAAAAGTTTCCTAATTATAAAGAAGTATTAGACTTGGTAAAGAAAAAAATGAAGCAGAATTTTTAGGTTTAACTAGCAGAGATGAAGAAGATCTTGGTATGTTTGATTTTGTTGATTAATATTAATTTTTATTTGCTTCAGATCAAAAATGAACAGAGCTGTTAGGATCAAATGGCAAATGATTTGGGGGGGAGGAATTGCAAGGACCTATCATTTATATTTATCATAAATAGAAATAAAGATTTTAAAAAATAAAAAAAATTAGATGTGTAGTAGATTAATTTAATAATTGCATTAATATTTAATTTAGTTTTCTTTTGGTTTATTACTATAGCCAATCATAAATTTATTTTTGTTAGTTAATCATTTTATATTTGTTAATATTCATAACTATAAAAGGAAATTTTCAAATATTTATAGATTGATTTGCATATTTTAGACCCCAAAAAGACTTCATAAGTAAATTATTGATCTTACTTATAATTACATTATTGAGGTTGAACTTTTAGAAATTTTGTACTGTTTTTAAAAAGTATATCTTTTGCTTTATTCAAGTGTACATAATACATGAGACCCCAACAAATTATCAGAGAATCTTGATCTATGGATTGCTGCTGTAATATGGAAATAAAAATACTTGGTTACTATATTTTACAATAAAAAACCTAATTAATCTTCGATTTATTTTTTAAATTAAATTATTTTGTAAAATAATTATGTAATATTTAAGCAAAATTTTTAAGTTTGTAGCTTTTTTATTATATTTTTAAAAAAATTTTAAACACAAAGGCAATGTTAGTATTAAAAATGTTTTTTTTTATTTTGTTTGAAATAAAAGGAAGTTCGAAGCGTACATGCATGTTTTTACTTTGTAGTATGTTACTGCAAAGTATCGTTGTAAAATTGCGTATCGTTTTTAAAGATTTATTTTGTATTAATAATAATAGCTTGTAATCTATTTAAAAGTGAGCCAATTTCTAATTAAGATAAAGTTTAAGCTGTCCCCCCCATCCCCCAACTATTAGTTAGAAAATTTGTAATAATGATTTTTCAAGAAATAGGTTTGCATTTGTTATGGCTTTAATAGGCTGAAGTATTATCATAAAGTGGTCTTTAATTGAAATAAGGTCCTGTTTCTAAGTGAAAGAAATCTAGAAGATATTTTACAAATGAAAGAGAAAATATTATATCTTTAAAGCCTTATCAAGATTAGAGTATAAAGTTGGAATAGAAAAGCATATTATTTCAGACTTTGTGAATCCAGATAGTTGAAACTATTCTGGGTTCTATAGTTTTTATGCGATATAGTTTTTATGCAAATACTACTATTCTTCTGCTATTTTGATGCAAATTTTTGGAGGTGAGGGAATTGCTGTCGTTTTATTTAAAAAAGAAATTTCATTTAATTCTTCTGTTATTACATATATTCCAACTCTATAATCATTTTACATTTTTCACTGAAATTGTTCAATCTTTAATGATTTGGTTTTTAAATTTCTTGATGTACCATGATAAAACTTTCTAAATTTAACAATAAAAAAAAAGACTTCTGTAAAATGTGACTGCAGGAAACATTGCCAAACGTAAATCCATCTTGAACTCATAATACTAAATCTGAAACAAAAATAAAGGTTTTATTTTTATTTTTCAAATAAATCAAACTTGCTAAACCTAGAGCTCCTGAAAGCTAGTGCAACATAATGAGTTTATGGTCAAGTTTGGTTTGAAATCCTCAAGCCAAACCAAGCTCATATCTTTGCGGAGGAAGATAATAAATCTGTATGTAGGAAAGTTCTTTTTATTCGACTCAAGGAAATAAAGTGTGAATCCTTCAGATGCTCCCTGAGAATACTTGTTCCAAATTACAATTCAAGTTCATTCCCTTCTTTCATAAGAGTGATTCTTACTTACGTTAGATGACATCATCGAGATCCACATAACTAATACTAAGTTAGAGGAAAATAATAAGTTTTAAAAACACAGTATTGTGCTTTAAAGGCCAAGATAAGTAACAGATTGACTTATATTTTCATGATAATAAAAACAACGATGGTGATTTTTTCAAATTTCTAAAATAGTTATAATTTTATCTGTGTTGTTTCTTTGTTTAATTTATATATCCAGCTGCAGACATTTTCAAAGAGATTGGCAAAGAACTTCAGAGAAGACGCCAACTTGATGTTGAAGAAGATCTTGCCAGTTATATTCCTGATAATATTGAAATTGAGGATGATCCTGCTGATCATGATGAAGAATTGAAAAGTAAATTGACCAAAAGTGCCATTGATGGTGAAAAAACTTAATGAGGTACTAATTTAAATTTTTCCTTGTTAAAGATTTTTTCCGTGTATTTATAATGCAAGTTATAATAAAATAAATTGCTAATTGAATCATTTTTCAATCAATATGTGCTAATTAGCCAAAACATTACAATCGCCTATGTCAAATTTTTTTTTTTTTTTTTTTTGTTAGTGTGGAATGGATTCGAGAAACTTGAGTACAAAATTTCAGATTAATTATTAAATATCCTCTGATTCCACTATGATTTAAATATGCGAAAATAACTGATAACAATGTAAACTTTTAATTTCCAGTGTTTTTTAAATTTCAGTTTTCTTCCAGCTAGCACAGAAAAGTTGGAACAAAAGAAACTTTTTAAGAGTAAATATCTTTTGGTTTCACTTTGAAATCTAAAAATATGCAAGCTGAAAATGATGTAAATTTTCCGTTGCACTGATTTTATTAGTTTCTGATTTTTCTGATGTGGAAAAGTGGAGAAAACATATAAGAGCAAAATTTTAGAATGATCAATGTATATTTTTAGTTTTAAAATGGATAATAACTTGTACTATATCATACTAAATAGCTTGTACAAGCAAAATCAAGGCCATGTCAGGAAATATAAATTTCCCATGCCACATTAAATGTGTTGAAAGAGATAAAAGCGGCATTTTTCTTGCAATCATTGCAGAAGCCGTAATGGATACATCGGATCCAGAAGGGATTCATGTATGTTAAACATTGTTTGAAACCAAAAAAACTATCTAAAAATAGAAGGAAAAAAAGAAATTTAAATGGGCTTAATGCGTATTTGCAACTCAAAAGCACTCTTATTTCTGTAGTATATTTTGCAAGTAATAAAATTTATGAATATCTAATTTTTAAGCTTCCAAAAATAAATGTTTAAGCAAGTTTTTCATTTCTTACTAAACATTGACTCATGAGTTTTTACACATTTGCCTAGTACATTTAGACACCAAAAAGCAACTGAAAGATATTTATTGAATACTCTAAAATTTTGCAATGTTTTTGTGTGCACACATATGTGCAAATGAAAAGAAAGTCTGAAATTCAAAATGTTACTGAATTGAAAAAGTTAACATCATTTTCTGCTAATTTTGCTTATTTAGAATCCAAAGTGGAACTGGAAGATATTTATTGATTAATCTGAAATTTTGTGCATATGTTTCTGAAGTTGGGGGAAAGAAATTCAAGAAATAAAATTACACTCCACCCTAACCTACTTATGCAGATGTCTGTAAGGAAGATGAAATGAATCTTGATGCTGTTGGGTTAAATTTCTATCTAATAGGATCTATCTAATATTGTTGGAACATGAAAAACATGGTATATCATGATGACAACATGGCTGTGTGAAAGAATTTAAGAACCTAAAAATCTTCATGAGCATAAACATCTCAGCCAATGAATTTATTAAACTACAAACAGATATAAGGTCTAGCTAGAAATGAAATTGACTAGAGGTTCTTGAGGACACATATCAGCAATCACTTGGTCAGATTTTGAAATGGTTGCCATTAACTAATAATTTAATAACATGATGGAATTAATGTATCAGAACACATAATTCATCATAGACTTGTTTATGGAACTGCAGAGTCATCTTTTTCCTTACTATGTCTATATTAATTGTGATTAACTAACTAGCATAAATTGCTGTAGGAAGTAGATTAGAAAAATGAAAGAAAAGGAAATAATCACTAAGATGGATGAATTCTTTACATCTTATCAATACTAAAGTTCCTGTTATTCCTTAATGTTTCTCGACAGAAAGCTTCCATGTTATGAGCATAAATATCTCAATCAATGAATTTACAAAACTAGATTGAACACTGATTGTGATTATTCAGGTTTACTGTTGTGAAATACAATAAATAGCCTATAATATCCAGTTGAAGGCATCAATGTTAAATAACCTATGATATCCAGTTGAAGGCATCAATGTTGCCTCAAAGTCCTTTTATTCTCCATATTACAATCTTCTCCATATTACAATCTAAGTTTTAATTATGTTGGTTTTTGGCTGATCGGTATATATTAAAATTGCAAAATTATAATATAATTAGCCCAAACTAGTTCTTACAGTTATGGCAGCTTTAATATCAAATATTATTGCATGAATTGACTGCTAAAATATTTCTTGGTATAAAATCTCAATACGTATAATTTTATTCTTTTGTACAAAAATTTTTAATGAATATATTAACACTTTTTATAACCAAAATTGTATTTTCCAAGTTTAAGCACTTACACAATTTTTCTTTCATTTATTTTAAATACTTCAGAATCAGAATAGGGATCACTATTTTTTAAATTATTGAATAAGTATGCAAAAATTTAATTTTAAATGTTTTAAGAAAATAAACTAAAATATTATCTTAAAATTAATTATCTAAAATTCTGAAAAATATTTGCTACATATTCTTATTTATTAAAATTTATCTGTAAAAATTTAGGTATTTTCTGTAAAATATATTTTTTTCTATTTCTCTAAATATTAGAAGGCATTTTTTTCCACCAAAATTATCCTTCTTATTAAAACTTACAAGAATTTTTTGTACCACTGATAAAGGCATTTATCATATTATGAAAGATTTCTGTTATTGTTTTGAAGATTTACTGTAAATCCTTTCTGCTCTCCAAATGTACAGTTTGTACAGGTTCCTCAATATGATTCTTTAGAAGGTAAGGAAAGTAAATACGTGAATATCATTTTACTAATTTAAGTTTTTGAAAAATTGCCAGGTAAAAGCCAGATGGTATATAGACACTACTAATTGCCTCTTTATTTAAACTAACCAGTCTTATTTTAGACAGCATAGTAAGCACTCTTTAATCCAACATGCCAGATTGTCTAGTGTCTATACAATACCAAAGATATATTATTCTAGATAAAAATTTAAATGATTAAAGCATACATATTTATTGTGTTTGTACACATTTTGAACCTATGTAAAAGATATAAATATCATACAAAGTATTTTGTAATTTTAGCAGATACAAAAATCAAAATTTATGTGTTGAATATTTGATTGAGTTTTTTTGTATTGAAAAAAAAAAAACACTGCACAAAAGAACATTTAATACAATACAATGGTAGATAAAACAAGCTACTCTATGGCAAGAAAATATACCTGAGCATTATTTACTGTTTAAAAAATATCTGATATTCCATTGCTTCCTTGATTTAAAAAAAAAAAATAATAATAATAATAATAATAATAAATCCTTATGAATTATAAACAAATTTATAAGTTCTACACTGTATTGAAATGAAGACAATTACAATAAACAATGGGCAAAACTGCGACCAGCATTGTGTTGTGATTTACAATCAAGGTCAACAAACACCCAAATCCTTATGAAAAATCTGAAAATAAATGGATTGATTATTGCCGAATTATAGAAAGTGTTGAACCATCCAGATTAAAGAGTGTTCACTGTACTGTCTTTAAAAGAATGTAGGATTTAATGAATTGATTTTGAAAGAAGGTAAAATTGTTGAAAGATTGCTGTTGAATTTTTATAAATATTGGCAAAAGTGTTAAAGCACAAAAGAAAAGAATTTTAACTATATTTTCCTTGATAAGTTTATTTTTTATGCTATTTTAAAATATTTTAATGCAGATTATTCAAGAATATGTCATTAAGCAAAGAGATGAAGAGAAAATTCAAGATGATGTTATGGAAGTAAATGAAACTGCTGAAAGTGACAATTGTGATGAAATGGAAGAA
Source organism: Caerostris extrusa (assembly GCA_021605095.1). Taxonomy (NCBI): domain Eukaryota; kingdom Metazoa; phylum Arthropoda; class Arachnida; order Araneae; family Araneidae; genus Caerostris; species Caerostris extrusa. Next base: position 185,997 of record BPLR01017462.1, read on the forward strand.
ACTGATCCTGCTACTCCAAGCACAGAGGGTCAATATACTTTTAATTTGATTTTATTTCATTATTTCTATATAAAAATGTTATTTAACTTAATTATTTTTCTTGAATGATAAGATTATGTTTAATATTAATACAGTAGCCCTTTTAATTACACCTTCTTGTATGTCATGTTTTTTAGCGAAAAACATAACCAAGATAAAGCTATTGATACATACATTCATATTACAATATAACATAATTGTACTTTTCTTTGTCTCCTGCTAACGATATATCGCTATAATAATTTTTTTCACTATTATCTATCCAATTAAAATACTCCCACAATATATATATATATATATATATATATATATATATATATTTGAATGTTTTTATATAAGAGGCTATGCTTATCATTCTGCGTGCCTGTGAAGGTCCCATGTCAAATTAATTAAATGTATATTAATGGAAGATTTCACTCCTTGCTTTCTGTATAATATATTCTTGTATAATATATATATTATAGAAGATACAGTTTTACATTCATCTTTTGCATGATTTTGTGCATTATTATTGACTCTGCTGGAAAAGATTAGAAATTACATTTTGATTCTCATCATAATAATGTTTTGCTTATATACAAAAATTACTTTGCTCATAAGCTTGTATAGTCTGACGACCGATCACATGGAGAATGGTTAAGCAAGTTGGGTAGATTAAAAAAGAGTCGCGTCGTAAAAAAAAGAAATGTCAATTGGGAGGAATTTTAATTTTGAATCATTCAAATTTTAAATGATATGACGTAACAAGGAAAAGCTGGATGAAAAAAATTTTACACCCACTATTATACTATCTTCAAAGTAACTTTGCACCTTGTTTATCTGACTAGCATCCTCACATTATTATGATTCATCCATTTATGCTTTTAAATCTAATTTTACCATTCCTACCTACTATGCGATAAGTGATCAGACTATAAATTATTCCATAACAACAACGAAAAAAAAAACTTGGTACAAACTATATGTTATTCCATAATAAAAACAAAAAAAAAAAAACTTGGTAAAGCAAGCAATACAAAGTTTGCTACCGGAACATCAATAACTTTTTATGATGTACATATTTATATCCACTTATATTTTTCATTTTTTATATTGCATTACCTGAACTCCAGCATGTGGTTAGCCTGGTTACTTAAAATATATATATCTATTTAGTTTTATCTAATGTAGTTATTTTACATTTGCAAATGTGTGTGTATATATATTAGTCCAGCCTTCAATTGTGTGCAAAATTCACAAACAGCCAAGTTGGATGGATTCATAAAAAAGAGCCACATCATTAGGAAGGAAATGTCATTTTGAGAATTTTAATTTTTTTTAAATTAAAATTTTAGATGACATGATTTTAAAAGAACTGCACGATAAAAATTCCACACTTTCTTTTACACTTTTTCTTTCAAAGCAGCCTCTATCATACTAGCATTGCTAAAAAGTAATTGATTCATCCTTTCTGCTGTTTAACTGGATCTGTACCATTCCACATGATCTGCAATTGGACTATAATTAATCTAATTTCTTAAAACTGTGTGCATTAACATTTATGTTGTTGAAAATGAAATAATTTGGGAATTTAATAAATTTTTTTATTCCCATTTAGAAAGGATGGATGATTCTGATGATGATTGTAAATCAAGTAAAAATGCGACATTTGAGCAAAAACCATCTTCTCCAAAACCAAATAATGTTGTTTCAGATGTCATTGAAATTGGATCATCATCAGATGTTTCCACAGAACCTGGTTGTGAATTGTTGGAAAGTAGAAAAAGAGAGGCCAGAAGAGAAGAGAGAAGTAATTTATTAACTGAACAACCTGTATTTATTAGTGATGAAATAGAAGTAATCGAGGTTAAAAATTCTGAACATGATTCTTCTGATAGTTTGCCATCTCTTAAAGAATTTATAGTAATATAGATTAAATAATAATTTTAAAATGATTTTTTAATTGTTTGTAAATTACAGAAAAGGAAATGTATTTTTTTCATGCAATATGAAGATTCTCTTCATAGTACTTTTCGCAATGGATGTTTTTCATACTCATTTATATAAAGCTATTATAAAAATATGTATCTTTCTTCTCATGGAATTTCAAATTTTTTTTTTATGTTCTTAGGAAAATTTTATAATTCTATATTAAACAAGTTCTTAGAATTTTGAATTTCTAAATGTTGACTTTTGTTGATCAATTGATGGAAGAGTCTAGATAACATAATTTACTAAGATAGCAATACTCATTCAAGATTGTAAATATATGTAAAAAATTTACATTGTGATATTTTTATATGATGCATATTTATCTTTAATATGTAATTTTCATTAATTTATTCACTGATACTTTAAAACTAATTGTTGTTTATATGTATGTAAATTTTAGTTACATTTAATAAAATATATATACATATGTCATTGATGAAATGTGGATCTAAAAAAACAATTCTTTGCTTACTTATCTTTTTCTTACTTAGAAATCATAAAATTTTGTGTAAGTTCATATTTAAATAACAATGGGAAAAAACTTTTTTTTTTTTTTTTTTTTAATAATTCTGAATTATATAAAAAAATAAAAATGATCCTTAATCAGAATTTTTGATTAATTCTTGTTTTATTATTTGTTCATAATAGAAAAGAAGCAACAGCTTAAAAGTACTATAACCTCTTTTTAATGTAGTATTCAATAGTTCAGTATATTTTACAATCAGACACCAATAGAGCCTTCACTTTCATATAGATTTAGATGTACATTGAGGTTGACTATCAGATGGCAACACAATGTTGCTTGCATTTTCTCGCAGTGTTTATTGTACAATCAGTTTTGACTTCAGTATAATATTTCCTGTTTAATATGTACATGTTTAAATTTTCATCTACAGTGCTTTATTTTTAATTTTGCTCATAAAACTGTATGGACTCTTGATTATCTAGCAAAATCACTCATCCAGCAATGTGCTAGATTAGGGAAATTTTCTATTTTTTCTGAAATTGAACATATTGCTCCTATATCATATCTTTTAATAATTACATTATAAGAATTATTAAATTTTAAAATATTCAGATAATTCATTGATTCAAAACCAACACAATTTCTCTGTATTTTACATTATTTAATTATTCGTGTACAGTCGTAGTTTCACTGGTTTTATGAAATTTGGGTTTTATTATTTATAATTAGACATTTTTATTTATTAAATTTTTTATGTACATTTTGATGGAAGTTTTTAAATGAGACCTTTTTTTTTTATATAATTCTCATGTGTGATAGAGTTTTTGCCTGAAATCATAAATATTCTTATTTATTTGACTGATACTCTTTTGTTTAAAAAAAAAAAAATAAAATATCATAATTTATTTAGAAATAATTTGGGTTTCTTACAAGTATCCGTTAATTTTATGTTCATTTATTTATTTTAATGAAATTTTTCATATCATATGTATAATTGCTCACATTTTTCATACATGCCAAGTCTCCCAATTTATTCAGAAGACTCCTGAATTTCATCCACTTCCCCTAAACTCTCTAATTTCAAATCAATCTCCTGAATTTTATCAAAAATCAGGAAATTCCCTTTAAGGATTTTTTGTACAAAAAAATGAGAGGATTTTGACGAGAATTCTTATTGATGAAGCTGCAAAATAATTCATTACACATGAAAAATAAGAACCAATCTATAAGCATGGAAAATATTTCGTCTCAAAGCTTAGTATCATGTTCTTGAAATTGTGCATGCTAATTTACAAAAGAAGGTAAGAAAATTTTGGAGCTGAATTGTGGCTTGTGTGAAATAAGGAAAAAAGAGAAACCTGTATTGATAGTTTCCTCACCCAGAAAGAAAAAAAAAAAAATTGCATTACTATTCCAACCCTCAATGCAAATGTGGAATGAATATTTATGCTAATATCAACTCAATGGTCAGATGCAAGAAATTATTTATGAGAAGAAGCAAAGTAATTTTGATTTTGAGTTATAACTTTAAGAAGACTAGCACCCAATTTAATGTATAAAAAAAGATAATAGCTTAAAAAGTAAACTTTAAAATATGGGTTCTAAAAAAAAGATTAACAGAGAATTTTTTTTTATTTTGTTAAAATGTAGGGATTTTTATCAGGTAAAAATAAACTATTATCCCTCTTTTTTTTTATGTTTATATGTATTTAAATGTTCCATAGCAGTTATGGTAAACCTATTCAAATATTTCATTTATTAAAAATAAGCATAACATAATAAAATAAGCAAAAAGATGTACTTAATTATTTATCAATTATTTTATTTGAGATAATATGTCTGTTTTAAATAGTCTTCACTTACATAAATGCTAATATTTATATTAGTAAGTCTGAAAGCAATTTACTTTTTATTTAATTCCTTATAATTTATTAATTTGTAGTATAGATGTACTTATTTTGTAAAATCCTGATTTAACTTTCCCTTATTCCTACATTAATTTCTTTTGATGTGAAACAATTCACTCAAAAAAATCTTTTGAATTTTCATTCGAAGATTTTAGCTAGGCATTTTCTAACAGCTATTTTTTAGACAGTTATTTTAAAACATTAATTCATTCATATTAAACTTTGCTTATTTTTTTTAAACTTTAAAATATAAAAAAATCTGATATATTTCATTATGTTATGCTGAAATTTCTGCACTTTTAACGTTCGTTGTCTAATCATAAAATTGTTTTTAACTAAGCATAGTGAAACTTCACTAAAGCTCATTTTCCCCCTCAAGATACTCTTAAAATGCAACTTGATATTCAAATCAAAATTGCTTTTTTTTAAATATTCCTGTTTTGATAGTTGAATTACATTTGATGCAAATATTATTTGCTTGGTTAAAATCAAGTTATAAACTTACAAACTTATAAATTTTACATATTCAAAATAATAAAGCTGATATAGCAACAAATAAAATGCATTCTCAACTTGCACTGGATGCAACTTTTCTGTTTGCCATACCAATAACATATGTTCCATCTGCTATTATAGCAAGAATCTGTGAGAATAAAGGAAGATCAGATAGCAACCTTAATGCTGGTGCGAGATGATTTAATATCTACTATTTAAAATACAAATTCTTTTAAAAGTGTATCTAAAATTATCCCAATACAAAAAAATCTGTTAATTGTAATTGAATATTACATTGATGCCCAACAGTATGGCTTGAATGCCTTATTTGTTGAAGATAAAATTAGAATAGAATATTGCAATATGTTAATTTTGGTATTTATATGTATGAAAGGCAGACATGATTTCAATAATAGATGAATTTGGCCTATGTATGGATATAATCATCCTATCTTATTATTTATGATCAGTACAATTATGCTGTGTTTAAATGTTTTTTTTTTTTTTTTTTTTTTTAAATCATCTAAAGAGGTTCAAAGGTTAGTATTCTGCAAAAGTATGTAAAAATTAATTTTACTCATTAAATATTTAATTGTAGGTACTGCATTGTATTTAGAACTTCAATTCTTTTGAGGAAGTCGTAACTTTAAATATTTTTTTCTTAGTAAATTTTTTCAATGCAAAAATTCTTTAAAAATATATAGAATGGTCCAAAAATTAAGACAATTAAGGAAAGGTTTTTATCTGCTTAAAAAATTTCTTTAAAAGCTCAAACACTCTTCATTACTGCTAGAAATGTTTGAAAACAAGTACAAAGAATAATTTTGCATTACTGTAAATGATAAAGAGCTTTGAATACATACTTTATATGACAAAAACTTTTATTATAAATTGTTATTGGATCTAATAAACCTTCATTGTAAAAATAGTAGTACCACATCATAGTATTTGCAACTCTATATTTGTTATTAAACCTACATTATTTATTCAAGTTAGACCAAATCCATGAAATAAAAATTTCAACAAATCAGAAACCAAAAGGGGATTTTCAAATAATTCTTTTTTTTTTTTAAGTAAAGGCCCAAAATGAGAGATGACGAAGGAATGCCTGTTTAATGTAACTTTTGTTCAGATAACCAGAGTATTGCATCTTACTCAAATTTGTTATGAAATTTATTTATAGAAACAAATATGGAAATGGCTGTTATTTGTATTGATCATGTACATAACGAATCCTTTACACATTAAGATTTAAAAATTCCTTAAATTTTGTGAAAAGTTGTTGCATTAATTGGAAATTATAAAAGATCAATACATCCTTGTCATTTTCTATGCTGAAATAGCTGGGTTTTGCCATCTCATCCTTTTCTTTTGTCTTAAACTTTGTCTATTTATTTCATTGTAAGGTTTTTAAATTACTTTCAAAATATAGCTGATACGAATGCAACATATCATATAAGCACTAAACAACAATTACAATGAATGATTTGCATTAAAAGCAATTAATGGTTTTCTTGATTGTATAAAATACATATTAATAAAGGTGAGTTGAAATATCCCTCTGTTCTGATTATGAACAAATTGATAGGCTTATCATGTATCCATCTTTCAATTAATGTAACCTTGGAAAGAGATGGGTTCAAAAATATTTTATATGTTTCGATCTGTAATCTGAAGTTTAAAAAATGTCAGGATTTATTTTACAAGTCTCGCCACTTTAAAATAAAAGTTATTTATTATATAAAAATTCTTTTATATTGAAATGTGTTTGCTAAATAGATGATTTATTTCAAAACAACGAGATCAAAATTTTATTGTTTAATTCATACTGCATTTTGATATGTTATTTCACTTTCGTGTGCTAAATATAAAATGTGTTCAAAATACTGTTATTGTTTCTCATATCTTATTTTGATAATACATGATGTTAAGAAAATTTGTATAGATAAATACCAAAGAATATTTATTGTCTATTGACTTTATTATTATTTATATTTATGCCGTGGATTGCATTGTAATATTGTATAAAAATACTTGAAAATTTTACATCACTGTATACTAATAAAAATTTTTTTATCATCAGATACCATTTTTTTTTCTATTGCTGTAGTCAAAGACATATTTGCAAATAATATTCAGTTTCTTAAACATGCTAATTTATTGACATCTTCATTAGAAGGAAATTATTGTAGTGAAAATTTGTTCGAAATTCAAAAAATAAATTTGGGTTGGCATTTAAATTTGGTTTACTCATGAAGAAAATATCCAATATTGCCAAAACAATGTGAGATAATTTGTACTAATATATATATATATATATATATTATTTTTAATTTATTTCTCGTAAAATATAAAACATTTTAAAATATAATTATCATATGGCTGATTTCATTATGCTCTTGTATATAGGTATATTTTTAGTCATGTAAAAGCAATTTTACAATGACATATGCACATACTTTATAGAAATTGTCTATTAGGCATGTAAAAACTATATTTATTGATATAAATGTATTTGTTCATTTAATTTTTGTAAATATTTATAATAAAGCATATTTTTATAGAATTATTCTTTAGTTTTCTCGTATGCTATTTTTATGCAGATTTTTCTTTTCAAAGTATAAAAAAATATTGTAAGAAATGCATTTACGCAGTTTTTTTATTTTTAACCAAATAAAAATCATAATATATATATATATTAAATCTTAAATCATATTTTAATATACTCAAAGAAAATGGCAAACAAAATGTTTCACATTCTAAATCTGAATATTTATATTTAAAAATTGAACTTTTTTATGTATATGTACTAAAATGTGTTGCTAGACTTGGATCCAATCATTTAGCGAGCAGAAATAACATAATTTATAATACCTTTAGTGTATATATTCTTTGATAAAATTATCCTGAGGGTATTGTAACTAATTTCTTTTGTAGTTTTTATAGGTTTTTGGTTTGGGTTTTAATTTCTTTTAAGGTTTCATGGATGATATGTTTCATCCCTGTTATTGTATAATTTACGGAAATATGTTTCTTTTTTTTCTCTGCTAATACAGTTATAGCCGTTCATCCTTTTGATATTTATTTGCTGAATAATTTTCAATTTCATTGCTGCAGCTTATGAGCACTTCACAACTTAAACATTTTTTTTTTTTTTTAATCACATTACAGTAGAGACATCAAAATAAAAATTTTAAAAACAGGGAGGCATCAGCATTGGTTCATATAATGAACATCTCTAAAGGCTTCATTTGGCATCTTCCATCCAAACCAGTGGCCTGATCGCCGATTGGCTAGCACTCTGGCCTTTGGTGTCATAGGCTTCAGGTTGGAATCCTGGGGTTGGCATGTATGTTTGTCAGTGGTTTGGAATCTACTTGGGTCCCTGTCTGTTTAGCCCTCATGTGCACAAAATGACAGTAGAGCGACAAACCAAATCCATCCAAACCTTCAAAATTCTGGGAGGACTTTCTGGTCTACAGATTTAACATTTGCATTCATGATACAAAAAGACATTGTTCGATCATGCTTTTTGAAACAGAACTTTCTCTGTTCAGAAGTCCAATGTATTGCCCACCAAGCCCCTGTTACCTTTCAGATGACAAAACAAAAATTGATGGTTGCATAAAATCTTCCTTTTGAAAAAATTAATGTGTTCATCAGGTTGCGATCGTGCTCCTTAACTTTTGAAAAATTTTGGCTATGTATTCCGGAAGTTTGTCATGTTCAGTACCGAAAAATTCATGATGTCATAAAATTTTTATAGAGTAACGTTACTCTACAAAAATCTATGTAATTTGGAAGTCTATCTTTTGCAATGTTGTTTGCTTCTCCATCTCTAAAAGGGCCTGAATGGCCGAGTGGCTAGCGCTCGGTACCACAGGTTTCGGGTTCGAGTCCCGGCGGTGCCATGGATGTTTGTGAGGGGTTCGGAATCCACTTTAAACTGTAGGTCCCGGTCTGTTTAGCCTAAAGTGTGCATAAGATGACCGTAGAGCGACAAACCAAATCTCCATCTCTAAAATTTGATATAATTTTTGTAGGGAGTGATAAAAGACAAGATAGTATTACTATTGCACTAAGGGAAAAACATCTAGCAGACTTTTTGATTCTTTGTTGCAATTTTGTGGGAAAGTGTGCGTAGGGAGTTGATATGTTCAATGCATTGTTTCCAATGTTAGTGTAGTCATTTGAATTTGCGCGGAAAAACGTTATTTTTCATTTTTAGAACGTTGGGGCCTGAATGGCCGAGTGGCTAGCGCTCGGTACCACAGGTATCGGGTTCGAATCCCGGCGGTGCCATGGATGTTTATAGCAGTCCGAATCCACTTTAAACCATAGGTTCCGGTCTAATAGGATCGCAGAGCGTTGCGGGGGCATTGTTACTCCGCGTCCGTATCTTCAAGTTACACACGCCCCCTGGATAATGCTAAGTGAGTAACGTCTGTGCAGCGCTTGCCTTAAGGCATCCACGACCAAGCTGTCTAAGTGTTTGCCAGCTGCATTAGAAAAAAAAAAATTCACAAACTATTTATCTTTGTTTATTTAAATTTCTTCGACTACTTTTTTTATACATAATATTTATTTAAATTTCCTTCGCTAACTAATAATTATATAATGAAGTAATGTAAAATTGTTCTAAAAGATCGTCTAGTGAAAGCAAAGACAATTTTATTTCAAGGTGAAAACGAGATTTTTCAAGAAAAGAAAATCATTTGGAATTCTACACTGGTGTGCAAAACTTAAGCAACAATGTAAAAATTTAGCAGATAGCCATGAAATTGCAGAAAAGAATGTCTGGAGAACAGTACAATGAACACGTAACTCAGTAGGGACGTCATGCATATGTAAATATCAGCAACGAAACGTCGGAGGCGACGTGAGCGTACGCAAAACGCGTGATGTCGGGGCGCGTAGCTCAACAGTAGAATAAAAGGAAGGACGGAGACGCAATTCAACATATTCGCTGCAAGTGCCAGTGAGTCAGTTCGTGGAATATGGCTAAAAGAAATCACCTGGACGACTTCACACGGTGAAGGATGATCGGAAAGCTGGAGGAAGGGCGTACTGTCACCAGTGTAGCTGCAGAGTTCGGAATCAACAAAAGTGTCGTTTTGCGCGCTTGAAAGCGTTCCAAACCACAGGTACAGCTGTTAGAAAGGTTGGTGGTGGCCGCCCGAGGAAGACAACTGCAGGGGATGACCGATATATCGTCCTGCAGGCGAAAAGAGGCCGACAGCAGTCAGCTAGCACCATTGCTCAGCAACGGGGCTACAAGTGTCTCGGTTTACTGTGGCCAGACGCCTTCACAAAGTGGTCCTATTCGCCCGCCGTCCTAAACGCTGCCTCCCGTTGAAAGTTGGCCACCGTTTACAATGGTGCAGAGAGCACAAAAACTGGACAACTGATCAATGGAGTCGTGTCCTCTTTACGGATGAGAGTCGATTCTGTAACAGAAGCGATTCTAGACGCGTTTTGGTTTGGAGAGAAGTCGGGGTCCGGTTTTATCCCAGTAACCGCAAGGAAAGACACCGTTATGGTGGTTCTGGAGTTCTTGTCTGGGGAGGCATTTTGCTGAATGGGCGAAGTGAGCTCCACGTTTTCGACAGAGGGTCTGTAACCTGGAATCGCTATTGTGAGGAGGTACTGCTTCCCCATGTGCGTCTGCTCTGAGGTGCCATTTTTATGGATGACAATGCACGGCCAAATTGGACTGTTGCTGTTGAGGAGCTACTGGAAAGTGAAAATATCACTCGAATGGATTGGCCAGCGAACCCCAGATTTAAATCCCATCGAACATGTGTGGGATGCGTTGGGGAGACGCATTGCAGCGCTCTTACATCCTCCGGAGAACACCGAACAACTCAAAAGATGCTGATTGAAGAATGGGCACTCCTACCGCAAGAAATGTTACACCAGCTGGTTCTGAGTATGCGGAGATGGTGCGAAGCAACCATTGCAGTGAGGGGAGGGCATATCCCATATAGGAAAGACAATCATAAATCATGATACTATGCGTTCAATAAAGCTTGTTTTTCTTTGATTCCATATCGTATGCATTGTATTCCTTTTTCAGCGGCGATGCTTTCGTCATCCTTCACGTACATAATGCTCTCCCTCATTTCTGAATGTCATGTCTCTCAGATGATTTCTCGTGGAGTTATGGCAAAACACCCACCTGTTGCTTAAGTTTTGCACACCAGTGTACTTTTTATTTTCAAGATTGCTGTTATGTGTTTTGTTCTTTCATTACATTCTAAATTTTATGATTGATCTGTGTATCGGTTCAGCTGATTACAATTTTTGGCTTAATATTTTTAAAAAGTGTGTAATATTTTATTATTATTATTATTATTTTGCTAAAAGTTTGATTTAATTAATGATTTTAAACATGCATGAAACTATTTCAAAAATTACAATGCTCTAATACACTCATGTCCATAAATTAAGGATAATTCAGAATCACACAGAAATTGAACTAAAATAAAAATTTCACCTGTAGAATTATCACATACATCTTGAAGAAGAATATGCAAATTACAGGAAACCACCAGATGGCGCGGATAGTACGTCACAATGACGAGAGTGTAAGAGAGGGGTATATAAGGAATGGTGGCAAAGAAGTAAAATTGTTCACAAGCGCTTTAAAAAGCCTTTCAGTGCAATAACCGCATAGTTATGGCACAAAGGAAGCATTTGGATGATTTTTTACGTGGTAGAATTATCGGACGACTGGAATGTGGACGTACCCAGCTGGAAGTATCCGAGGAACTTGGAATCGCCCAGAGTGTCATCTCCAGGCTTTGGCAAAGATTCCAAGATGATGGTAAATTTGTTAATTCGTCATAATTTATTTATTTATATTATTCAAATTATTTATAAAGTTTTTTTATATTAAACAACTATTATTGAATTAATATATTTCTTGCAATTAGTTTTAGATAGTTTTTCAAATGCGGTTTACATGAGCAATTCTGGTTTAATATTTCATGTTTTGATTCTGAAGTTTTACACAAATTATTGATTTTTGTTTGATGATAGACAAAAATAACAAGGAAATTTCATAATGGCCTCGGGCGCATGCGCTCTCTAACTTAAAAAAGAACTTGAAAAATTATCTAATATTAATTATAATTTATCTAAAAATAATTGATAATTACAAACAAAAAATTGAAAATTATCTACTATATATATATTTGATTTCTTTATATGATAGAAAACAAATAATATAATATAATAAATAAAAAAAAAAGAATTTTTCACGCGTGATATCCCATTAATTTAATAATCGTTTTAGGATCTAGTTTTGATTTTTGGGTACTTACGTATTAGCGGTACCTTGGCGACAGACTTGGCGGTTTTAAGTGGCGCCAATATAACAGCTGCAGATTTGCTGAGTTTTGTCTCCATTTTGTAGTGCTACGAAAATGCGTATTTGGGATTTGCCAGAAACAGAACAAGATGCAATTTTATTTTTTCAGGAGCGAAATATTTTACCAAAACAACGAAAATGTCCCAATTCCCATGACACGAAACTTTATTTTGGTGAACGTAAGTTTTGGAAATGCAATTTCAGTCAGTGTGCTTATAGTGTGGGACTTAGAAAAGACAACTGGTTTGAGGGAGGCAGAATTCCATTTGTACAGCTTTGAGATTCCTATACTGCTGGTGCGAGGAGTTGACGTCGATTAAATTTTGTGAAAAGCAACTTGATTTATCGGATAAAACTGTTATAGATTAGAACAATTACATGCGTGAATTATGTATCTTGGATATGGAGAATAAACCAAAAAAGAAGGTAGGTGGACCAGATTGCATTGTGAAAATTGATGAAAGTGTTTTGAATTTTGAAAGCGTTTTGATTTTAAATGAAGTGTTTTATATATTTTATGATTTGGAACAAAAAATTTTTGAAAGCGTTTTGATTTTAAATGAAGTATTTTATATATTTTATTATTTGGAACAAAAAATTTTAAGTGTAGATTGGCGCCACTTAAAAACCGCCACATCTGTAGCTGCGGTTGACGCGTGTGCTCTTTATTGGCGCAACTGTCGCCAAGGTACCGTTAATACGTAAGTACCGATTTTTGTATTAGCCAAGCGTAATAATAGTGAATGAAATGGTTTTTATTTATCGATTTTTTTAATATATATCACTACATAAAAATGGTTGATTGCATCTATATGTTGTTACAAACAGGCTTGAGTCTTTTTTTTTTTAATCTTTATCTATTAACAATCATCTATTTTGTTTGAAAATAATATTTTTTTAATATTATTGTTACTATAATTATTATTGATCCGAAATTAATTGTCAAAATAACATCTTACGTGAATAAAAAATAGAATGTCTGCTAATAAGGTCTTTTTGGATTAAGAAATCTGTTTAAATTCCATTTCATATGCAGAAAAACTAAATTCTTGTTATATAAAACCCTTATTAGACCTATTTTGATCTATGGCTCTGAAACTTGGACTTTGGCAAGATCTGCTGAGGCTCATTTGGGTATATTTGAGCGGAAGATTTTAAGGGCTATTCTTGGAGACGTTAGGCAAAATGATTGTTGGAGAAGACGGTACAACGCAGAAATTTATAAATGCTATAAAGATCCATAGATTAAACTGGGCTGCTCATGTGTTTAGAATGAATGATTTAAACCCTGTAAAAAGGCTCGTTTTCGCATAACCACAGGGATAAAGAGGAAGAGGACGACCTGAGTTACGATGGATAGACGCAGTTGAAAAGATTTTGCTGTACTAAAGGTTAAGAATTGGAGGTCCCTTGTCACCCTGAGGAATGCATGGAAATCTCTTCAAAGGAAAGCACTCTGGGCTGGACTCTTGTCCCACTCTGGGCTGTCGTGCTATTGATGATGATGATGATGATAATAATAATAATAATAGTTATTATTATTTCTTTGTATTAATTAAACTAGAGCTTAATTTTTCTCAAAATTTGAGAATCTTTGAAACAAATTACCAGTTGAGCCGGAGTTAGGAGTCGGTTTAAAAATATGACTTCCGACCCTCTGTTATTAAAAATAAATTATATTTTTCCAAAATTCTAGGAATTTATGTAAAAATTAAAATGTTCAGGTGGCAATTCAACTTTATTCTTCAATAACACAGCCGATATCAAAGACAGTTATTTCTTCACCAGCAAACCTAGCACGTGTTCTGAAACTTTTCTCTCCGCATTGAGGCTCAGAAAAAGCTATCTTGTATCAACACGGGAAAATAATCTTAATAGAATCTATTCTATTAGAAAGAACAAAAACATTTAATGCAAGAGTGGCCAACCCGCTGCCCGCCTTGAATATTTTTCCGGCCCGTGAGATTTATCACACTTTCACAAAATATATTTATTTTATAATGGCCAAAGTAGTGAAAATCAATGTATTATATTTTATAAAACATATAAGTATTTTTATAAACAAATTTAGAGTACTGAGTTGTCTTTGAAGTGATTGTAAATACTATAGTACTTATAGTATAATTTTAAATACTATACTTACAGTTATAAAACTTTTATAGGTAGAGTTTAATTAAAGTTATCGAATTAATTTCTCAAAACCTACTAAATCAAATAGTCCGGATCATAACACATAAATTTACTGAAAAGAGTCGAGAGTCGGTAAAAAATCCAACTCAGGAGTCGGGAATTTTGACCGATTTTCTGTCTTTCTTAGTTATTCGTTTCAAGTAAAATGGACGTATAATATGCATTCCTGTAATAAACAATGATGCTTATCCTTATGTTTGTTTTGACGCGCTTAAACAAATGTTTATGTTTACATTTGTCTTGACGTGCTTGAACAAATGCTTAGCTAATGATCGCCGCGAATTCTGTGACTTAATCCTTGTACGAAAGCGTACAAAAAAATACCGTATAATATATATTCCTGTAATAAACAATAATACTTATGTTTATGTTTGTTTTGACGCGCTTAAACAAATGTTTATGCCTACATTTGTTTTGATGTGCTTAAACAAAGGCTTAGCTAATGATCGCGAATTCTGTGACTTAATCCTTGTAAGAAAGCGTGCATAAAAAACCTGTACAAAAAATACCCGTATAATATGCATTCCCGTAATAAACAATAATGCTTATGTTTAATTTGATTAGACGCGCTTAAACAAATGTTTATGTTTACATTTGTTTTGACGTGCTTGAACAAATGTTTAGCTAATGTTCGCGAATTCTGTGATTTAATCCTTGTACGAAAGCGTACATAAAAACCTGTACAAAAAAAAAAAAAAAAAGTCATGCTATTAAATTCTTAGTACTAATATTAGAGAGGCGAAACGCAAGGTTGTTCCATGCAGGTCAATAGTAACAATGATGGCCCGCGGCCGGCATCATCGCCGATCTTAAATAAAAAAGAAAAAAATTGCTCTTGTCCTGTTTCCATTACTGGCGCCAAATTATGAAGCGGGTTGCCAGATCATGACAATTATCGCTATTTTGAATTGTTTCCTGTTTAACGTGCCGCTAATATCAATTAAAACTGTGACGTGACTTATGTGTGGTATAATTCATTGCTACTTTTTGTTACTATAAAGCACTTGTTCTTATAATAACAATATAATTCTTTTTTGATACTCGTATTTTGTAAAATTTATTTTGTGAATCATTTTCAATAAAAACAGTTTTTAATTCTCATTAATACAAGCTATAATTAATTCTTAAAAAATTTTCTGTGAATTTATAATAATTTAAAGTTTATTTTCTATTCATTGCTACTTTTTTTTTTTTATTATAAAGCGCTTGCTCTTATAATAACAATATATCTTTTTTGATTCCATGAACTCGTATTTTGTAAAATTTATTTTGTAAACCATTTTTAATAAAAAATAGTTTTTAATTCCCATTAATAAAAGCTATAACTAATTAAAATGTTTTTTTTAATTTATAATAATTTAAATTTCTATTCAGATAAAATATCTTTTTGAATTCCATGAACTCGTATTTTTTAAAATTTATTTTGTGAATCATTTTCAATAAAAAAATAGTTTTTAATTCTCATTAATACATCGTAAATTTAAATAATTTGATGTAACGTTTTCCTTAATAGTAAAAAAAAAAAGAAATTTTATTTTATTTTTATTAAGAATATAGTTTAATTATAATATAATTACTTTATTATTTAAGTTTTCTAATGTTTTCTTTAACGTACTTCTTTAAAGTAATAAAAATTTGAGAGAGATTTTAATTGCTCACTTTTAACGCAGTTGAAGTGAAATAAATACTTTTAAATAATTAATAACAATTTTATTTTTAAAGAAAAATTTATTCAGAACGATTTATTAAATAGGATAAATACATAAAATGAATATTTACATACAAACAAATAAAAATAAAAATACATTTTTTGTCTTTCAATAACATTAGTACAAACAATTATGGTATTAAAAAATATTTTTAAAATATAAATGAAAAATTATCACATATGTCGACAAAAATTTAGCAGTTGGATTAATTTAACTTGTACAACGTTTGAATAGAAATTATTCGATTTTTTTTTTTGCAATTTTTATTTTAATATGATATATAAGTGAAAAATATTACTCAAAAACTTATTTATTGAAAGTAAAAAAACTCTATTAAAAATTCAACAATTATTATTTTTCAATTATATTAAAAAAAAATTAATTAATTTTTTTCTAATAAAAACTTATGTATTAAGCAAAAAAACTACTGAATTATAAAAAAAAAATTACTTAACAATTTTTATTTTTTTAAATAACAAAATTTTTTTCAATTATAAAAAAAAAAAAATTAATTACTCAAAAACTTATTTATTAAAAGTAAAGCAACTCAAAAAATTAATTTTTTTTAAATTATAAAAAAAATTAAATTCCATATATTCTTAATTTCTACACTAAAAACTTATAATATAGTTTCTACAAAAAATTATATAGTTAAAATCTTTAAAAAAGTTTTCTAAGTTGATTTTTTTTATGTTTAAATATTATTGATGTAATTAAGCAAAGATTAGAGAAATATGCAATATTTGGGTTTTAATTTTTAACTTAGAACATATTTTTTCTGAAACCAACTCCGGCGAAATATGAAATGAAATAATGAAACGTAAAGCTCATTAAAGATTGGGATTTTATTAATTAATTTATTTTTTTCCATATTTCAGATTTAATTAGCTCGCTTATTTATTAATAGCTACTTTTATTTATTTTGTTTAAATATATGATGATTTAATGACTTATTTGCTGGATTTTCCTTAATTTTATTTATTTTGTATGGTGTAACTATAGAACGAATATGAGAATGAATATTTTTATATTTTATTATTATATATTTTTTTCAATATAACATTTTATTTTTTATTTATTATATTTTTTTCCATATTTAAGATTTAATTAGCTCGTTTATTTATTAATAGTTACTTTTATTTATGTTGTATAAGGATATGATGATTGAATGACTTAATTTGTTCGAGTTTCCTTAAATTTATTTCTTTTGTACGTGCAACTGTAGAACAAATATACAAATATTGGTGGCCTTGTACTCACATCTGCATATGTCTATTTGAGTTTTTAGATTTGTCTTAGGTCTACCTACCTTCTGCAATACTTTTCCACGAATTTTGCTTCCATTTTCGTTGCATTAAAAAAAAAAAAAAAAAAAAAAACAACAACACTTATATTTGGATTTCGCAGTATACATTTTATTTCATTGTAGCTTTTATTTTTTCTATTTAGTTAGATGTCTCCAATATCTTTCAAATGAACCCTTTCCCATAACACTGCTGGATACCGAGAGATATAACAGCGGGAATTGAACGCTTGACACCGGATTTTAAATGAATTCTTTTCCCGCCCTTGCTGTATGGTGCGAGTCTTTCCTTCTCCCCGTTGAATAGAATCTGTCAGCCTTCCTCTACACGATGATATATTTAGATTTGTTATTGTTGTTATGTATTTTGTTCTTGCATTGAATTCTAAATTTTATGGGTAGCCTGCATATCAGCCCAGAAGATTGCATTTGAATTTGCTTTATTTTTAATACGCTTTTATTAGTTTCACCTGTATGTTTGTATGTTTGTTTGTTTGTTTGTATGTATGTAACTGACTCTTTGGGCTCGATTTTGCCCTACTTTAAGCGATCAGATTTAATTTAAACGTTGTAGACTTATCAAGGACCGGTGACACTAAAATAGTTTGATAAGTTTATTATCTCATCATGATTAGGATCGCCAGGATGAGTGATTTTATTTTAACTTATGAAGAGCAATTTAACCCATGTAGAATGAAAGTATTCAGTAAAGACACTTAAGCCTACGTGGGACAGCGGCACAACGGATAACGCGCCTGACTGCGGATCAGGAGATTCCCTGTTCGAATCCTGGCTGGCTCGACATATTCGCATTTAGCCTTTGTATACTCACAATCAAATTATTGTAAGAACTATACTTCCAGTCTTCCGTACCGGGACCTCATTTAAATACTATAGTTTAAAAACACTAAAAAACATGCTTTTAGAGTTAATCAAACTAAAAAGTAAAAAATAAATTAATTGTTTAAAAACTAAAAAAACACGCTTTTAGAGTTAATCAAAGTAAAAAATAATTGTTAACATAATAAAATGACTGACGAAGAAAATGAATGTCACTGTTCTAAAAGCGTGGGGTGCTTTGTATGACATTTTTAAACTAACTCTGCATTTCGGACTGAAACTAGTGAAAAATTATAACGATTGATATCGAGCACCCCACGCTTTTAGAACAGTGACATTCATTTTCTCGTCAGTCATTTTATTCTTATGTTAACAATTATTTTTTACTTTTTAGTTTGATTAACTCTAAAAGCGTGTTTTTGGTTTTTTTTAACTATTAATTTTTATTTTTATTTTTTGAGAATATTTATTAAATAATAGAATTATTCTTAAATTAAGAGTTTCAGATAGACCCCAAAATACATTTTTTATTTAATTAAAAATAATTAATTAAAATTTGTATTGCTTTTTATTTGCACGCACACGCACACAAAATTAGACCTATTCTAAAAATAGTATTGAAATTAAATTTAATTTGTAAATTTGTATTCGAAAATAATCATTTAATCTATAGGAAAGCGCTCCGCTCTTCCTTTTGGCGACTGAAAAATCTACAACTTTCAGCCAATTTGGCGACGATGGAAGAAACTTCACGAATACTCGTTGGGTTCATCCCAGTAACCCTTCAAAAAAGTCGTCTGCCTGCAAAAAGATACGGAGATGTCCGGTAAAGAGAGTACCTTCTACAATCTCCTCTGGAATATATTCGCTTGAGTAACCATACGAATGCGGGAATATTCGAACTCCCGATTTGTTTACTTTTTTCTTTATCAGAATACTTTCATTCGAAAAGCAAAAGACTTTTTATTTTTAAATAGTGATATAGAGTGAAAAAAATTAGAATCATGGTTCATATGAGAAGTTGTAGCGGTTTTACGGATTTAAAGTCAGGAAGTATTATTGTGTGTCACTATGCTATGGTAAGTTTTTGTTTTTTATTTCACTTTTAAATTAGGAATTGAATGTTTAAATACCTGGGATAAAATATCTAAGAAAAACTAAAAATATTTTTACAAATTTTCACATTATTTCAAAACAGTATTAATTTATTTATCGATGTAACCTTACTCATTTGATAACAGGAAATTACTTTATATATGTATGAAAAGAACTAAAATTAAAATTAAATTTTTTCCCGAAATTATTTTTATGCTCTCGCAAATTTCTTAAACGGTTTTTTTAATTAAATTAAAATATGGTTTGCTTTGTAAAAATTATTTTGAATTAAGTTTAAAATCTAAAAGATTAATTTTATTTAAATATATTAAAAACGTATTTTAATTATTTTAGGTACTTTTTTTACTTTTTCTTTTTAATTGATTAATTATTTTTTCTTCAAAATAAGTCCTTCATTGATTGTATTATGTTAGAATACGTTTTTAAAAGTTCAAATGCAAGAAATTAAAATAAAATTTCTAAAGTAAAATAGTAAATCTCCAACGAAAAGCTATAATTAATTAAAATTTTTTCTCCGAATTTATAATAATTTAAAATTCTATGGAAATAAAATATCTTTTTGAATTGCATCTTTTGAATTCGTATTTTTTAAAATTAATTTTGTGAATCATTTTCAATAAAAACAGTTTTTAATTCTCAATAATACATCATGAGTTTAAATTATTTGATATAACATTTTCTCTTAAAAAATTAGAAATTTAATTTTATTTTATTAAAAATGTAATTTAATTTGAATCTAATTATGTTATTATTTAAATTTTCCAATGTTTTCTTAATAATTTTTAAAAAAAGTAATGAAATTTGTGAGAGATTTTAATTTTGAGCATTCTTTAAATGTGAAATTATTTATTTAAAACAATATTTTTTTTTTTTAAAAAATTTCAGAATAAAAACTTTTACTTTATTTATTTATTTTTTTTATTTTTTATTTTCTCTAAAACATATTTGAGGAGCAATTAAAAAAAAAAATTAGAACTTTATTGAATTAGTAAATTACTTTGTTAACTTCGAATCAAATCAGGTCAAATTCTTCAAGGAATATCAAACGCAATTTCTCTTCTTTGCATGTAAATTTCTGTTGCGATATATTTTTCAATTAGAACAATAGATCGAATTAAAGAGAGTATTAAAAAACTAATGCATACATTAGAATGTGAAAGTTTGATATAAAAGGTTAATGTTGTGAAATTGATCGCAATAAAATACTGGATATTTTTTTTTTTTTTTTTTGTAATTTATTTTGAAAGTCAAATAGATTTTTATTTTAATGCTGAGTTGATTTTCGGAATTCTTTAATCGTCAATTTTGTAGTATATTCTACTTTCGCCGGATGTCTCAAAGAAAGCCTATTAAACAACGTTGAAGGGGAATATTTACAATATTTCAATGCCACACAATGAATCTCGAACTTTTTTTTTTTAATACCTGTAAATAATAATAATAATAATAAAATACGAATGTGAATACCGAATTTTAATATGAGTAAAATTTATATGAAATTTAATACGAACTTAATAGTTATAGATTAACAGATAAATTAAATTTTATTGCTCCTCAATTCATGACACTGATGAGTCAATAAGATATTTCTAATTATATTCTATGAAGTAATACAAATCCATATATTCCCACAAGAAAAGTCCGAAATCCTATAAAATAAACGAAAATTTACGTCTCCTCTATTCATGATGCTTATGAGTCAGTAAGATGTATCTAATTATATTCTGTGAAGCAATAGGAACCCATATATTTCTCATAAAAGTCCAAAATTCCTATAAATATACGGAATTTTATTTCTTTATTTACGATACTTATTAAGATATTTCTACCTATGTTCTGTAAAGCAATAGAAATCCATATAATCTCATAAGAAAAGTTCAAAATTCTATAAATAAATAAAATTTTTATCTTGACCGACTCGTGGCTCAGTGGCAACATGCGCCGATAGTGGGATTAGGGCTGAGGTTCAATACGCTGGAGGCTTTGTTGTAGATACTGTTTCAAAAACAAGAAGTCTCGATGGCGTTTGGGATGTTCAACATCTTGCCTCGTGAGTCGGACTACCTGGTGGCAGTTTTCAGGTTTTCTCGCATACGATATGCAACTGCGGAGTAGTTACCCTCAAAAAGTTCTCTCGGAAGGCGCTGCAATCCTTCTTCGACGACACGGAGTAGAAGTCAGACTTCTACGTACCTACGGGTACTTCATCACAACAGAAGTTGCCCCTCCTTCCATGAGACCACACGGGTTCATGAACTTGGCCTAGATGTTGCTTGTCTACCAAGTGGGATTGTCTACCAACAAATTTTATCTCTTCTCAATTTATGGAGGCATGATGGCCAATTGGCTAGCGCTCTGGCCTTTGATACCCCAATCTTCAGGTTCGAATCTTGCCGGTGTCATGGATGTTTGTGAGTGGTTCAGAAACCACGTTAAATTGTAGGTCCCTGTCTAATTAGTCCAAAGTGTGCAGAAAAATGACCGCAGAGCGACAAAACCAAACCTAACTTTATAAACCGATATTAAACATCATAGAGCAAGTTTATTTGTGATAGAATTTTCTGAATAAAAAAATTAGTCAACACTTATTTTTAAAGTTTACCAAATAGAACGGTAAAGTAGACGACGTGACTTTTATTATTTTGCAGTATTTACCATACACCACTAAAAAGAAGTTACCATGTATATTTAGTCTAACAAGGTGTCAGAACCAATGGTTGATGCATTGTTGCATTGTGTGTCTTCCGTCAAATAACTTACCCATCGCTTGTGGGTGTTTAGTGAGTAACATCTTTAATAAGTCGCGTGGGAAGCTGTCTCACTCGGATGTGGAATAGGTGTCACGATGTTTCGAACGGATCAAAATTGTTGCCCCGCATTCCACAACAAAAATAAATAAATTTAAAAAACCACTATAGAGGGTTATAATGTCTGTCTCGGTTTTAACACTCGGGAAGATTAAGGAAGAAGCATCACCTCTACGGGGTAAATAAGGTTGGGAAGAATTAGCTTCGATCTAAACAGCTCAAGTACTTGTTGAAATGTGTTCTTATGTAAAGGACAACGATCTAAGCAAGTAAAGTACTTGTTGAATGTGATCTTACATAAAGGATACTGATTTGAGTAGCTCAAGTACTTATTGAAATAGATTATGTAAAAGGACAGTGATGTAAGCATCTAAAGTACTTGTTGAAATGTGATTTCACATAAAGAACAGTGATTTGAGTAGTTAGAATATTTGTTGAAATGGGTTCTTACGTAAAGGACCGTGATATAAGCAGCTAAAGTACTTGTTGAAATAGATTCTTACGTAAAGGACAGTGATCTAAGCATCTAAATTACTTGTTGAAATGTGTTTTTATACAAGGGCAGTGATCTAAGCAACTAAAAGCTAAAATGAAAGTGATCAAAATGTGGATATGTTATAGTAGATATAAAGCTAAAGTACTTATTGAAATAGGTAAAGGACAGTGATCTAAGCATCTAAATTACTTGTTGAAATGTGTTCTTCATAAAGGGCAGTTCTAAGCAGCTAAAATACTTGCTGAAATGTGATGTTATATGGGTGATCAAAGCAGCTCAAGTACTTGTTGATATGGGTTCTTATATAAAGGACAGTTGAAAGAAAAGTGGTTATAACAACACATCATGCGGGGGGGGAGGGAGTCAAATGGAATTTTTCCACTTATTAAAAATGTTTCTGTTTGAGTCTGTATAAAAAGCCAATTAAAAGAATGTATTTTTTTTTACACGAATGGGCCTTATGTATGACTCGTATATACCCCGAACAACTCGTCGAATGGTAATTGAACTGACATTGTATTTCGGGTGAACTTTAAAGGTTAACTGATCCGAATTTGTGTGTCGTATGGGAAAAAAAAAAAGTTGGTGAAGGGGGAGATTTATTTGCAGCCTATAGCAATGGCCAGATGTGAAATCAGTAATCCTGAAACAGGGATTTTCAAATTCTAGGGTTCAACTTCAAGAAGGACCAGATGTGTTAAGAAGTGGACACACGAAATTTTTTTTTACAAACACAAATCAAAACATCTTTAAAAATAAAAGAAAGAAAAAATTATATAGAAGACTATAAGGATGAACTCGAAAGAAATATGGTCACGAATTTCAAAACTACTCCTTAGTAAGGAATTCCCGATTTTAAATTTAAAATCTTTAATAATATTATATTTTAGAATTGGCTTTTTAATTTGGGTGCTATTAAATTAAAATAACAATCAAAGATTTATTGTAGAATTGTTTTCTGATCCTATAACAGATGAATAAAAAAAAAATTTATGAGCCGCTGGTCGCTGTTCAATCCACTGACGGCGACTTAAACGGCGTTTCAACATCTTGCCTCGTTCGTCGGACTACTCAGTGGAAGTTTTCCGGGTTTTCTCCGATATGAAAATGCTGGGTAGTTCCCCCTAAAAGTCCTCTCCGAAGGTACTGCCCTCCTTCTTCAGCGTCATGCAGCCGAGTCAGACTTCTACCTACGGGTGCCCCATCATAATAGAAGTTGCCCCCTTTCTCTCCTCCCATGAGGGGATACCACAACAACAACATACAAAAAATTAAGCTGATCCTTAATTCATAGACAATTTGTAATATTTAAATGTTTTATTATTTGTGATCGTGAAACTTTTGATTTGATTATTTTTGAAACTGAATTGTTTTTATGTGTCAATAAATATATTGATTAATTTTAATTAATTAATTATAAACTTTTCTTGCAGATTAAAATTTTGAAAACATGAGTTTTGAGTAAAATTATTGCTGTTAAATATTGTGTCTGATATAAAAAAAATAAATTCTAAAAAATTTAAATGAAGATTAGAAGTAATGACAAAAGAAAATAAAATTGAGTAATAGTTTGATCAATTGTTTTAATAAATATATTTCTCTTTGAAAAAAATATATTTTTACTTTTATAAAAAATAATAATAATAGAATAAAATAGAATATATAGAATACTGGAATTTAACACTAGAATAATAATACTAGCATAAATTGAATAGAATAAAATAGAATAATAATATTAGAATAAATAAAATACTAGAATAAAATAATAATAATATACTGATATTAGTCTTTTTTTTTCTTATGGCAGTCCTTTTATTTTATTTTATTTTTTATTTTTATTTTTCGTATTACGAAAATTCTTAGGAATCTAATGATAGCGTTATGTAACGTTACCTGCATACATTCTTGAGAAAAGAATTTCGTCTTCTATCCCCGCCCCAAGGTGTGTTTCATTCAGACTCTCTTTCACGAACACTTTTCTTCCGACCAAACGATACTGGTTACAAGGTCACCGGTGCGCAAGAAAAAGTCGCTTCCGCGTTTAATAGAATGTGTTCCATTTTTGAAAGGGGCACAATTCGCATATTACAAGCTTTTCACAGAAGAATCAGAAATTTAGAAGAAAAAATAATAAATTTTTCAGAAAATATTGTTTTTTACTGAGAATAAATATTTTTCTAAAAATTCAAGCAGATTTAATTGTTTTAATAAATAATATTTTTATTACCTGAATTTCCCTTACTGAAACAAACAATCATTAACTAAAATAATCATCATCATCATCATCAATAGCATGACAGACCAGGGTAGGCCAATACATTCCTTCGAAGAGATTTCCATGCTTTCCTCTGGGTGACGAGGGTTTCTCCAATTCTTAACCTTTAGTAAAGCAAAATATTTTCAACTGCGTCTATCCATCGCAACTCGGGTCGTCCTCTTCCTCTTTGACCTTGTTGCTTTGCCAAAAACGAGCCTTTTTCACAGAGTTTAAATCATTCCTTCTAAATACAAAGAGCAGCCCAGTTTAATCTATGGATCTTAATAAATTTTATAATATCTGGATCTTTACAGCATTTATAAATTTCTACTGTGTTCTGCGACAATCATTTCCCTAACTACTCAAGAATAGTTCTTAAAATCTTCCTCTCAAATATACTCAAATAGACCTCATCAGATCTTGCCAGCATGTTTCAGAGGCATAGATCAAAATAAGTCTGATAAGGGTTTTAAAAGACAAGAATTTAGTTTTTCTGGTTATGAACTGTGATTTAAACAGATGTCTTAATCCATAAGATGCCCATTAACAAAAAAGCATCAGTAAAAATTTATGTGATCGAAGTTAAACTTCATGAGTGTCTATGGTGGAGAAGGAAAAATTCCAGCATTCATCGACAAGTCATATTGAATAAATATAATTTTTAGAGTATGAAGTAAATAATCTTCATCTTCTTTGTTCATCAACAAATTATATTGCCTGACTGAGTGACAACGTACCATTGACGATGATGAACATTAGTACTGAGGTTCAATCCACTGACGGCATTGCTGTAGACACTGTTTCAGAAACAACGAGAAGAATAGAGATGGAATGCCAGCCTTACATCCAATTCTCTACAGTCATATTAGACCAGGATGTATTGTTTAAAGGGATTCCGAACCACTGCAAACATCCATGGCACCAAAACCTGTGGTATCGAGTCAAAGCAAATGAAACAGGATTGGATAATATAAATAAGCAGGATATCAAAGAAATATATACAAGTTACAATTGGCGAGCCTGATTCGTGGTTCACAGGCAACGTGCGCTGCTGGTGAGCATATGACTGAGGTTCAATCCCTGTCGGCCTTGTTGTAGCACTGCTTCAAAAATCCAGGTTCGATGGCGTTTGAGATGTTCAGCATCTTGCCTCGTGAGTAGAACTACCTGATGTGAGTTTTCCGGGGTTTCTCCCATACGGTATGCAAATGCGGGATAGTTCCCCCTAAAATTCCTTTCGCAAACCACTGCCCTCCTTCTTCAGCGACACGGAGTCAAACTTCTACCTACGGGGCTCCATCACTAAGTTGTCCCCTTTCCCTTCATCCATGCGTAGACTACGCATGGGATGTCAATCCCCACTGCATGCCACTGAGGATTAGTCACCTGTTATATTGAAGAGATAGGTACATATTTTTAGAATATGATTAAAATTTTAAAGATTATGAATTATTTTATATTTATGCAGAATTTATACCCAGAAATGAAACAATAAATAAATTTACAACAACATAATAAACAATAAAAAACGATAACAATATAGCAATACGAACAATAATAAACAATTAATGTAATTTACAATAAATCGCTAATATATATATATATATATATGAATAAAAATTTACTCAGAGGGAAAATTGCGTTTCATATCTTTCTTATTTTAGAGAAACTGATACGTGTTCAAGTGCTTCTAAATATACATCGTGCAAAAATAAATGTATAACAATAAGGAAATACGCTGTTAATGTTTGCAATATTTTTGAAAAGAATTCAAAATAGCTTTTTAAAAGGAAAAAAAGTTCATTAGAGAAAATGGAAGACTTTCTTCAGCGACAGCACCTGAAAAGGTGAAAAGCTTCTGGGAGAAACAAAGCCCACGGCTTGCTTTCTTCGTCAGACAAAAGAGCACTACTTATCTGAATAATAGCAGATACGACAAAGAGAAAGAATCCGAGTTACAATATAGTATTCAATTAGTCAATTGAAAGATGGGGTGTCAAAATAAATTGTCACATAAAATGGAATCTAATCGTAATGGATTTCTGTAACAGAGAATGTAATGTAGTTAAATTGATGAGAAATTTTTATTTAGTTTGATGATGTGATGCTATATTATTTTGTGATGGTACAAAACATCGAAAGTCAAAAATTTTAATTTTTAAATACTTTTTCCTTAACTTTTATACATTGAATAAACTCTTCGTGGGCGCCTGATGGCCGAGTGATTAACGCTCTGGCCTAGGTAACCACGGGTTTCGGATCGAGTCCCGATTGTGCCATGGATGCCTGTATTGGTTCGGAATCACCTTAAACCGTATGCCCCGGCCTGATATGACATTAAAGCAACAAACCAGGGGCCGGGCTTAGGGCTAACAAATCTACCCACAAAAAGATAAAATTCTCATGTTTCGAAATCTGGTAGAAGGCCTTGGCCCACCATGGACAGTTGATCGAAATATGGCGATGATAAACTTATCGCACTATATAATTTTAGATAGCACTGGGAGCTTCAATTAACCATCTTTAATTTTGTAGCTGACATTTGTCCTCTTCACCAGAAAATGCGCGGTGCTGCGAAAATCTGTGGCCTTTGGTATCGCATGCTTCAGATTCGAATCCTGGATGTTTGTGAGTGGTTCGGAATCCTCGTTAAACCATAGGGGGTGGTCTAATTAACCTAAAGTGTGCACAAAATGATCGTAGGGCGACAAACCAAACCAAATCACCCGAAAATTGTAATGTAATTATTGGTGTAATATAATTATGGTTATAATTATTGGTGGACCACGGTCTTCTGCCTACAGGCAGTTTCGAAACATGAGATGTTGTTTTTCTTTTTACGGGGTAGGGTTGTCAGCCCAGCTTGCTGTACAGTCATATTAGACAAACACCTACCATTTAAAAGTGAATTCGAACCACTACAAGAATCCATGGCATCGTCGGAACTCGAACCCTTTGGTATCACTACTACTACTATTACTACATCACTGTGCCTAGAGTTGAGCTGCCTCTTTTCAGTTTGGGAATGGTGTGGGGGAGAAGTCTGATTGGGTTCTGTGACGCTCTACTGTTATAGTAGAATCGGTACCTATGGTATAAAATAAATTCGAACCACTACACACATTAATGGCACCACCGGGATTCGAACCCGAAACCTGGGGTACCGAGCGCCGCAGCACTAGCCACTGGGTCATCAGGCCCCAATCATTTGCTACGGAGCGCTAAAGTCAATCGGTCGGTAGGCCTCAATGCAATTATTTGCGTAATGCTATTTTTCATTGCTTCAACAGTTTCGCCATCTTTAAACTGATCAGAGGTCTTAACATTGCCAGATAAATTTAAAAATCCCGTTATTATTTTTGTACGTTGAAGTTAACAAAATTTCGAATCCACATGGATGATCTTCAAACGATAAATTTAACAGATAGTCTTAAAAATAAATTCGATATCAATTATTATTATTAAATACGAAATGTAATGAAAAGGCATTTGGAATTATTTAGCCACCCATTTTTAAAATAAATATTTTTAAAGAAAAATTCAGGGTTATACGTTTCGTATTTGTGGTGACTCATTTTATTATTTTCCAACGTATTTTAGATTTATTTCCATATATGCATTTTTAGTGTTTTTTAAAATCCAAAATATTTCAATTCTTTCTTCAAATTTTATCAAAACTGGCAACGAGTCAATACAACTTCTTCTATTATAGTTGACACGTGTTATTCTTTGGAATGAGTTAATAAAAAAGAACGAAAACGAATGGCATGGAATACTTTGTGATAAACATAATTGTAATTATATATTTATTTATTATTCATAAAGATTAGTCGTAACGCTAGTTAATTTAAAAACTATAGTCTGTTAAATATATTATATCAAATATAATTAACAGACTATATTATATATTATATATTTTTCAAGGCTGATTAAAAATGTTAGCAAACTTTCGTTAAAATAATTTATTCCATATTAAATATAGATTTATTCCAAATAAATAAGTGCTTTCGTGTCCTTCTAACGTTAAGAATTCTTACGCGAACTGAATCTTGTTAGTTTATTTATTTGCTATTTTTATTTTGTTATTATCACTTTTTGAAAAAAAAAATGTAAGGAAAAATCTCAAAATAGGGGGCCGTTGGGATTTGGCGTCAAAACAATCTTTTCGCCAAAATGCGCCAAGTAGCGGTTTGCGATAATAAGTGAAGGAATTGCAAGCAGTATAAACACGGGTCACCACATTTGGTAATGCCAAATCCCAACGACTCCTTTTTTTTGAGATTTGGCCAACATCTTAAAAAAAGTTTGTGATTAAAGGTAATTTTTATGAAAAGTAGTTCGTGTTTCAAAAAGCTTTTCCAACTATGTCTGAAACATTTACAAATTTTCTTTTTAAAATAATTTTACATTTTGAAATGTATTTTGTAAAAAAAAAAAAAAAAAATTTAAAGTAACAGAAATTAACAGTTTATTACTTTAATTTTTTTTTTTTTAACATTTTTCGGATAAAATTATCTGTTCTATTTTCGAATGAAAGCTTACTTATTTTTAACATTTGTATAAAAAAAAAAAAATCTAGTTATTTTTATTTCAACATTTTAATATAAATGTTTAAAAATTCGAATGATTTATATACGGTTATTAAAATTTGATTTATATAGATTTAAATATTTTTTGAAATCGCCCTAAAATTATACAAAAATGCTATTTTTAAAAAAATATTCAAAAATCTTACTAGCTTAAATAAACCGTAATAATGGTGATTTTAAATTACTTTTATTATTTTTTGTGGCTTTTTTTTTTTTTTAAATTCACCAATACATCAAGCAAAGATTGTAAAAAAATGCGCATTGAGAAACTAAAAACCATGAAATAAGTTTTTTTTAACTGTATCAAAGCAAAGAAAAAGTGAGTCAAACAGTTGAAAAGCTTTTTTTTTTTTTTTTTTTGCACGAAACTTCTTTTCAAATATATCAATAACTTTTTTCAAGCTATTTTATTGAAAATGAAACCGAATTTTAGAAATGGTAAGTATCCTTAGTTTTTAATAATCAATGTCTTTTAAATTATCTTTTATAGAACTATTAGTAAATTTACTTTATTACCTGCAATATCAGACAGTTTTCGAAGAAAAATGTGTTTTCACAATCTAATATGAAGTCACATAAAACAAAGTTATAATATGGAAACTATAATAAAAACAAGTTTATCTTTGCTTGCATAGCTGTAGTGACCCAATGGATAGCAATTTGATCTTCTGAATTAAGGAAGCTTGGCTAGAAATTCGACAAATCCAAATGTGTATATCTTCGGGGTTGATTAATCTGTAGGCGGGAATGTCCTTTTGTTGTGCTCAAGGGGATAGAGAACGCGGGGATTATCGGATATCGGATGCCCCTAGTTAGCAATCGCCAAAAGGCAATAATCGTCGCAGAAAGCGTTACTATAATTACGGTTAATCTAAAATCGATTGTGACTGTGTGTATTAGTTTAAATGCCTAGATTAGTTACTAGTGTGTATGATATTTTTAATATACTTGCGACAGGTTTCGGGTTCGAGTCCCGGCAGTGCCATGGATATTTGTAGTGGTTCGCAATCCACTTTAAACGGTAGATCCAATTCTCATATGACTGTAGAGCGTTGGGCGTAGGGCTGACAACCCTACTCCGTAAAAAACATCTCCTATCTCGAAATCTGCAGGCAGCAGGCCTTGACCCACCATGGGGCTGTTGCGCCACTAAAAAGAGAGAGAAAGGTCTTAACCATATATGTGCAGGTTTTTCTGATTAGCTTAATAATTCTACCAACTAATTTGAGTTTCCTTAATATTTTTATTAATTTAATTAACTAATTCGTGTTTTCTGAATAATATTTTAACTATATTTAGAAACTAAAATTAAATGTTTAAAGAAACATAAAAAATAAAAATTGATACAAAGTTGAATAATGTAATGATAATGACATTTACCTTGCAGCAAAATCTTTTCAACAGAGGTCAAGACATAATCCTTATCTCCGTGTAAATTTTCTTTGTATAAGTCTCGTGCTAGTTTTTTTTTTTTTTTTTGCAAACTTTACATAAAGATTAATAGTTGAGGAAATACAGACATGAATCTTCAAAAGTAGTCACGCTTTTACCTTTCGCAGGGATTAGTTCGCTTTTATTGTTTGGTTCTATTTCAACCTCTTGGGTATTAGACATGTTAAAAATGATGTTAAGAATAATTTTCAGGAGGTATTCATTTTGAAAACTTGTTTCAACGTTTTCTTTGTTTGGTTTGTCGCTCTACGGTTATTTTGTGCACACTTTAGGCTTATTAGACCGGGAGCTACAGTTTAACGGGGATTCGAACCATTCACAAACATCAAGCCACCGCTAAGATTCGAACCTGAAGGCAACATTTTCAGGGATCCTTAGTTTTGGGAAATTGACAAACGATGCTGAGCCTAAACTTTTGTGCTAGTGACTGAAATAGGCATGATAAATCTCCCCGCTGGAATACCTTTCCGTGTTGTGATCCAGATTTGATTTGGTTTGTCACTCTAAGCTCATTTTGTGCACATTTTGGGCTAATTAAACCGGGGCCTACAGTTTAAAGTTGATTCCAAACCATTCACAAACATCCATGTCCCCACCAGGATTCGAACCTGAAACCTGTGGTATCCAATGCCAGAGTAATCAGGGAGCGAGATTGTTATGGATGTTTTTCAAATGTTATTATACTGATTAATTAACCATTGATCTACGAAAGTTCAAATCTACTGATGTCTTTATTAAGAAATGCAATTTGAATACTTAATATTGCTTCTTAATGAGAAACTTTTATATTTCTTATTACCTTTCATCCTTATACTATAATAAACATTTCATCCATTGATGGCATGCTTTTAATATTTCAATAGACTCCCCATAGTTCTTAATGACACTTAAAGAGCAAGGTGTTCTTTTTTTCTTTTTTTAAAATCATTACCATATTCTCTTCCGTATTTAAACCCTTCCAGGTTTATTCTGGTAACCTACATACATCCTAATGACCTTCAGACAATATCACAAAGTGCAAGGGAAAGAAAAATGTATATTAAACAGGCGTTTCCCCCTAAAAGAAACGTTATCATTAGATTGCTTTGTACTAATGTCCATCTATCTTTAATGAACTTAAAAAATCATCAACGCTTCTTTTCTATAAATACCAATCTTTGGAAAGAGGTACCTAAAAACCCGCCACCGGTATTCTGGTTAAAGAACAGGTTCTGGAGTGAGGGGATACTGTTTGATTTGGACTTCTCACCCATGCAGGTCATCTGTCTCGTAATTCGCGATGGCTTTTTGTTCACCATCAAGTTATTACGGGCTAAAGACAGTTAAATTGAACCTCAAGATTGTCAGGTGGACATTGAAAAAAAAAAGGTTCGTTGGAAACGTTTCCTAGTTTGGTAACATGTTTTCTTTTTTTTTTTAGTCCTTTGTTCTTCATAGTGGCATAGCAAGAAGATAATTTAATTTTGTAACTAAAAAAAGAGGATTCAGGAAATCACTTCTTTTGAAGTCAGTTGAGGTTTAAACTTCAATCACAGCTTGAACAATAAAAGGATGATATGTTAAAAAAATAATAATGCAATCAGAGATCAATGTCAAGATTTGAATACATAGTTTCTCATGAATCCTGATATTATTTAAAGGATTAGGCCTATTAAGTGAGATAAAAATAAGTTTAGTTTAAATGTTAACAGTTTATATTTATTTACTGCATTAGGCTCGGGGCACAGGTTTCGGTTCGAGTCTCAGCGGTACCATGGATGTTTGTAATGGTTCCACCATATTCGGAATCTCCCTTTAAAACACCAACCCCGGTCTCATATGACTACCAGTACTACACTAAACCACATCGCTGGCATAGGTGAGTTGGACGTTTACACAGTTTGGGAATGATGTGGATGATCCACTTTAAACTGTGACGTCCCTGCATCATATGAGACCCAAAGTGCTGCAAAAAATGAACTACGTGACAAGCCAAACCATATATTGGCTCTCGATGTCGACAGGTTTCGTGCCGAGTCCCGAGACACTCTGCAAGGATTCAGGCTCAGTGGTTCGGAATATGATTTTAAACTGTAGGTCCCTGACAATTAGCCTGTAAAATGAAAAAATGACCGTAGCGTGAAAAGGTTCCAAACATTTATAGTTGGTAACATGTTTTCTTTTTTACTTTAGTCGTTTGTTCCTCATGGTACCAATTTAATTTTTCAGTGGATTCAGGAAATCACTTCTTTTAAAGTCGGTTGAGGTTTAACTTGAATCATAGCTTGAACAATAAAAAGGATGATATGTGACAAAAAATAATAATATAATCAGAGCTCTCGATGTCAAGATTTGAATGCATAGTTTCTCACGAATCCTGATGGTATTTAAAAGGACTTGTTTTCAGTGGATAAAATAATATTAGTTTAAATGTAACAGTCCCTTCTAATTTTAGTGGTGCCAAAAATGACCGTGCGGCCTGACAAGCCAAACCTATATTGGCCGTTGGTACCATAGGTTTCGGTGCGAATCCCCGGTGGTATGGACGTTTTTCAGGGTTTGGAATCCACTTTAAACAGTAGGTCCCCTGTCTAATTAGCCCAAAGTGCTGCAAAAAATGACCGTAGCGTGACAAGCCAAACCATATATTGGCTCTCGATGTCACAGGTTTCGGGTCAGAGTCCCGATGGTACCATGGATGTTTTCAGTGGTTCGGAATCCAATTTAAACCATAAGTCCCGGTCTAATATGATTGTTGACTTTCTGATAACCCTACCCTGTAAAAAGAAAAATGTATTCTATTTCTTAATCAGCCGGTAGGCAGACGACCGTGGTCCAACATGGACTACAGTGCAGGGGAGTTAGTTAGTTACTGGTGGTTACAACTAGTAGCAAACTACAAATAAAGTTTTACTAATTTTTTTTTTTTAGATTTCTAGATTATGAGATTGAGATATTTTTATAATTTTTTTTTTTTTTTTTTTTTTTTTTTTTTTTTTTTTTTTTTAAATTCAGAAACATTTTTGAGACTTTTTAAAACAAATATACAGGAAATGATTTTCTGTTGTAAAAAAAAAAAAAAAACAGTACCAAATATCTGTTTTAATAAGACATTGCATTTCAATTCCAGACCTTATTATTAAATTGTAATAAAACTTTTGAAATTGTAACTTTTTTGAAAATATTCAATGATTTTTTTAAATAAAATTATGTAACTAATTAACTAACTGCCTGGCACTATAGTCCATGCAGGACCATGGCTGTCTGTCTACTGGCAGATTCCAAAACAGGTGTTTTTCATTTTACGGGGGCAGGGAGTAAACCCGAAACCTGTGACACCGAGTGCCAAAAAAAAAAAAATTATGTAAATCGCATTTTCCAAATTATATTATCTGTTTCAATTGTTATGCAATAGTAGCTTCAAATGATCAATACACCGCTGCTTTATTTTTATTAATAATTTATAAAGGGCATAAATATTATAAATATTTTACCAAAAAATATTATTTTACATATATATTGCAAATTTTTAATAGTAATATAAATTTAATAGTAATATATATTTTTAATTAATTTAATATGACAAAACTTTATATAAAAATAGAATTATACTTATATATCGAAATAGAATTAGCAAACGTTATATCGATATAGAAGTAGCAAATTTTTATACCAAAAGTAGATTTAGCAAATTTTATACCAAAAAAGATTTAACAAATTTTATATCAAAATAGATTTAACAAATTTTATATCAAAATTGAATTAGCAAATTTTATATCAAAATAAATTAGTAAACTTTATATCAAAATAGATTTAGCAAATTTTATATCAAAATAGATTTAGCAAATTTTATATCAAAATAGATGGGGTCTGAAGGCCGAGTTAGCTATCGGCACCACAGGTTTCGGGTTCGATATCCCGGCGGTGCCATGGGTGTTTGTAAAAATGGTTCGGAATCCACTTTTTGAACCGTAGGTCCCGGTCTAATAGGATCGTATCAAAAGCGTTGCGGGGGCATTGTTACTCCGCGTCCGTGGCTTATCAAATTTTACACGCGCCCTCTGGGTAATGCAAAGTGAGTAACGTTTGTGCAGAGCTTGCCTTAAGGCATCCAAGACTGTCAAATTTATACAAGTGTTTGCCATCTGCATTAGAAGGCTAAAAAAAATATCAAAATATGGATTTAACAAATTTTATATCAAAATAGAAATAGCAAACTTTATATTAAAACAAAATTAGCAAACTTTATAACAAAATAAATATTTGAATAATGTCAGATCATTGCCAATGCGAATTTGAAGGTTAATTAAAATAACACGATTTCTGTTATACCGTTAACGGAATAGAATTAAAATTCGCTGCTGTTTTTAATTCCATGAAATTATTATAATATTTTAGACTTGCTTTCTAGTTAAAATAAAAAGAATACTGCTATAAGGATTTATTACCTATCAAAACAAAATATTTTTAAAAAGCGATTTTATATTCTGCGGATATAGAGAGCAAAGATCAATCCGTTTTTTACATCTTCAAAGACCTCTAATTGCTGTTTTTTATTTATTTTTTTGTGTTGTGCTCATCATAAGGTGGAAGATTTGCGATTTTATTTTGACGTTTTCTTTATAATTACCAATTTTTATTAAGCGTTATTAATTAATTTAGTAGGGTTTTGGTTTGGTTTGTCGCTCTACGATCATCTTGTGCACACGAGGGCTAAACAGACCGGGTCCTATAGTTTAAAGTGGATTCCGAACCACTCACAAATATCCATGTCATCGCCAGGATTTGAACCCGAAGCATGGGATACCAAATACCAGAAAAGCTAACCACTTGGCCACCAGGCCGCAATTAAGTAGGGAGACTGATGGTTGAGTAAGTAGCGCTCTGGCACTTGACACCACAGGCTTCGGACTGGAGCCCCGACAGTGCCATAGATGCTTATAGTGGTTGAAGTAATAGCAGTGGAAGAAGTGGTCAGAATCCACTTTAAACCGTAGGTCTTGGTCTAATATAACTGTAGAGCATAAGGCAGACAACCCTACTCCATAAAAAGAAAACATCTCCTTTCTCAAAATCTGCCAACAGTCTCGAAATCTGCCAACTACAGACGGTTTTGGCTCACCATGGGGCTATTGTTCCAAAGAAGAAGATGTTTAAAAGTTAATTAATAGAGAGTTTTTGCTTAACGTTTTTTTATCGTCCGATATTTGTTTCTTCCTAGTGCGCATGCTCATAGGAATAGCTAAGCAGTGAAGTATTACAGATAAGCATGCGCAATAGGTACAATGTTTCTTATGAGCAAGCGCGCTAGGAAGAGAAAAATATCGGACGATAAAAAAACGTTATGCAAAACTCTCTAATGTTACAAAAACTAAACCTCTTTCTCAAATATCAATATCTTGTCGGTCAAGTTGGGTATGGAATTTTATTATTAGAACAAACTCATTGTTCCAAATTTCACTTTTATGCAGATACTCTATGAATGGACAGAGATAATGGAAACTCTCCATTGCTGCCATTTTCTTCCTCTATTCATAAGAAAGTTTCAAAACTGTACAACATTTCCACAGAAAACTTCGAAAGCGAGTCTGAATTCGATATGCAACGGACCGAATCGGCTGATGGGAAAGAAAAAATGCTGACGATTGTTTTGTCTTACAGGCACGCGCCTTTTCTTCTCAATAAGGAAGACAATACCGTTATTTCCTTCTTCTTCCATCCCCTTGGACACACCTTTGATGGCTTAAATCGGAAATGGACAGTGGACATTGCTTAATACTAAGTATTAATTTAAACGGATCACAATTAGTGTGTTCTATGATGTCCAACCGTGAAAGATGGTGTCCATTTCGTAATGTAATACGATGATGATGAGATTGTTGTGTAAAATGGGTAATAGGGGCTGGGTCAAAGCACCTTAGCAATGAAACGCTGTTGCGCGTGTTGCGAAATTAGAATTCTTTTGTTCCGCGTGGCAACCAGAATTTGAAAGGCTGATGCTCATTAGTGTTAAGGCATCTCAACTCAGTTTCGGCTGTCGTTCCTGCTTTGTTTATAGTTTATTTTGAAACGATGTTCATTGAATCTTGTAACAATGTGCTATGTCTAATTACAGTACAAAGAGCAGCTAACAAAGGCTTTGGAATAAACACTAATTACGGATATTATTGTTGAAATGTAAAGAATATGTTTGGGTTTTGTTTTTATGTGTTAACTTTGTCCTTCTCTGAGGTTTGGTTTGTCGCTCTACTACCTTTTTGCACACTTTAGGCTAATTAGACCGAGACCTACAGTTTAACGTTGATTCCGAAACACTAACAAACATCCATGCCACCGCCAGGATACTCCGTTGTAGAAATAGGTTTTTTTTGAAAAGCAAAAATATATTGATAAGCAAATTTGATACTACTAAATCGATAAGAGGGTCGTTTTTAAATATTTTTATCTAACCCTGCGATAGAGTGGCTCGAATGTTTGAATCATATTTAAATTGCTTAACTTTGTCAGATAATGATGATAATTTGCCTTATGTGTATTTATTTTCATGTAAATAAAGAAAATAATTAATAGAAATATGGAATAATGGAAATAGTTTAATTTCCTTTTTTCTTCAAAGAAGAGATGTTTTTTAGAGGTGCATCTTTAAGTGGTCAAATGAAGAAATAAAGACAACATAAATTAATACTTTCACTTCCGGTCACGTGACATTTGGTTTGGTTTTGTCGCTGTACGGTCATTTTGTGCACACTTTAGGCTAATTATACTAGGACCTGCAGTTGAACGTGGATTCCGAACCCCTCACAGACATCCAAGCGACGGCCAGGATTCGAATATGAGGCTTGGGGTACCAAAAGCCAGAGCGCTAACCTTACCAAGAAAGATCAGAGGGCTTGAATGGCCGAGTGTTTAGTGCTCTGACCATTACAAATTACTCTAAAGACCCATCATCAATAGCACGACAACCCAGGGTGGGCCAAGGCTTTCCTTTGAAGAGATTTCCATGTATTCCTCCATTATTAAGATCCATAGATTAAACAGGGCTGCTCGTGCATTTAGAATTAATGATTTAAACACTGTAAAAAGGTTCGTTTTGGAAAAGCCACAGGAATAAAGGGGAAGAGGACGACCCAAATTGTGATGGATAGACACAGTTGAGAAGGATTTTGCTGTACTAAAGGTTAAGAATTGGAGGACCCTGGTCACCCAGAGGAATGCATGGAAATCTCTTCAAAGGAAAACCTTGGCCTCAGTCTGTGCTGTCTTGCTATTGATGATGATGATGGACAACGCGATGTCATATCAATTAGTTGTTGTTGTAATGCAGCTAGCAATAGAGAGACAGTTAACCTTTATGCTGTCCATAAGCATGGACTGCACTGCTGTTACTCATTTAGCACTTCCCAAGGGGCACGTGTGCTTGAAGATCTGCTACGAACGCGAGTAACACTACCCCCACAACGCTCTATGATACTATTAAACCGGGATTTGCTGTTTAAAGTGGATTCCGAACCACTACACACATCCATGGCACCGCCGGGACTCGAATCCAAAACCTGTAGTACCGAGCTCCAGAGCCACTCGGCCATTCAGGCCCATATCAGTTAATAAATTTATATAATAAAAATCCATGTAATATATATTAAGTATGTATTGTAACACTGAAAGTAAACATTTTTTACAGTTTTTAATATAAATCTGAAGTTGCTTATTTAAATAGCAGACACTTCGCAAATTTAAACTATGCAATTACATCTTACAAATAAATAAACATTTATTACGATATAATATTTTCTTTTAAAATTTAGTTCTTATATGCCGTTAACTTTACTATACAAGTAATGCTGTTCTAAGCGCTGTCATGTTAAATAGGTTCATTTTTTTCACTACAAAAAATTTCTAAAATAATTTTTTAACTTCCTCAATTCGTTTTTCTTTTTAATAGTGTTATTAATTCAGACTCATTGGTTACGGCCTTCTGATATCTATGCTTTTATAGTTTGTATTTTATTTTTTAAAAGTATACTGATTGAAGGTGGCGCGAGAAGAAACAGCAGAGGAAGGGAAAGTCGATCAACTTCATTGAAGTCCCATCATGCGTTTATAAACGATTGATGTGGATACAAATTTAGGTTAAAGCGGAGTAAATACTGCAGCAAAAAGAAAAAGAACTCTTTTCAAAATTGAATCCAACTTGCATCAATTCATAATGCAAGTTCTATATATATATACCAACTGCATAGAAATTTTTGGAACAAACATCATTGCAAGGCGTGGTTTTCATAAATAATGATGCTATTTCTATTATTCTTTGAAAACTTTGATAAATTTATCTATCTATATATATATATATAAAGTAAGAAATTTGTGTGCTTGTATTTCCTAAATCTTTAAAGCTATAACTTTTTCCTCTGGGATTTTTTTTTTTATCAGGTGCATAGCCAAAAATTGTTAATAAATTCTTCATATTCCTTTAAAGAAATAAAAACTTCATTTTATTTATTTACTTTTTAATTTATTTATTATTATTTAATTTATTTTATTTATTTATTGTTATTTTGTTGTTTCTTACCGCACTTGGTCGACAGCAACATCTAGACCAGGAGTGGCCAACCCGCGACTTGCCTTAAAAATTTTTCCAGACCGTGAAATTTATGACACTTTTACAAAATATATTTAATTTATAATGGCCAAAGTAGTGATAATTCAATGTATTAAAAAAGTACATTATGTGTGCATCTATATATTCAAAAATTAACAATCGAAATTATGGAGAAAAATTAACTTTGATTTTAAAATAATATTCTTGCTTGCGAATATAGGACATATATTACCTATTTCATTTATGAGTTCACAGAATAATTAAATTATATTATGCGAACTCATGCGCACATTGGAACATCTAATATAGCAAGTTCTATGTTTCACTTTAATTGACCTCAGCTTTTGGTTCAACTTACACATGCGAATCGTTTTTTTTTTTTTCTTCTTTTTTTTTTCTTTTTTCTTCTTTTTTTTTTTTTTTCTTTTTCCTTTTCTTTACTTTTCGAAAATGAAATAGATAAAACAAAACACGTTGAAACATAAACGGACGCTAAATTGCAACATCCATTACGATGTGCAAATACCCAAATTGAGCTCGATTTGCAAAAAGCTAAGAGAAAGAGTGGAGAAACAAATATCGCACTAGTCAAATAAGTATTTTTTAATGATATTTATTTCGTTTATATTTATATATTTTTTATATTTCATTTTTAGTGTTCTATATTTCTTTACAATGTGAGTTCAGTATCATTATTATTATGTAATCTATGTTTACATGTAAGAATAATAGTAAACACAATAATAATAACTCATTATGCTTCAATTTTTCACTCCAAAAAAAAATGTCTGTAAAGGGTCTAAATCTAATAAGGGGATACATGATTTTATATGCGGCCCGCGGAGTTAGGATGCATTTTTAAAGTGGCTCGCAAATGTGTCGGCCACCTCTAATCTAGACCAATTCCATGAAATCGCTTAAACCGACATGTTAGAAAAAAAAATTTGTATCTTCTTTTTGTCCTTGACCTTGCGCTACAAATACATGGGGCACCCAAACGGAGAAGACTGACTTTACCCTACCGGTTATACCCCCGAGCAATGGGCACCCATTTTAGTCGCCTTTTACAACATGCATGGGCTACAGCGGTTCTATTCTAACCCAGACCTACACGGGTATTTTTTTTTTTTTAAATTGTGCTTTCTAATTATTTAGTCAAAAGTAATTTGCAAAAGAATTTCAAATGAAAAATGACATCATTATGACCTTCGAGTTCTTATTCACTTTTGGAATCATAATTTGTATTTATTATATACGTACATATATATTTTAATTCGTTGATTATTTTTTGTTAAAAAATAATTCACAATCATTTAAATGGACGAGATTTGGAATTATTTAAAAAATTGTCTACAAATTGAAATAGTAAATCTTAGTGTTTTAATTTTTTTCTTTATCATGTGTTAACATGATGTTTGTCCCTGTACGGGATGTCTCCAAAAAAAAAAGTGAAGCAATTAAATAAACAAGTGATATAAAAAAAAAAAATTTAAAGTCAATTCCTACTTTTTTTCACTATCCTTTATAAATAATTTTCTTTCATTTTTTTTATGTTTATCTGGCGCCATCTATTATTGGATACATGCAACTTAAATCTAAAAAAACTAACATTAATTAATTAAATTTAATTACTGATTTAATATTTGAAAAAACTGTATTAACATCGAGTGTCATCCACTACAAATTCAAAAAAAAATGTATTTGAACTTGAGTGGATGAATAAGAAGTATTTTATGAACGATTCAAAATTTGAACAAGATATGTATAGGGAGAGTGTGAGCTAATAGAAGGAATTGAAAAAAATGAGTAAAAATAGAAGTTTTTTTTTGAAACAGATGAATCTCCCTGCGCAACACGAGAAACATCCATTTCAAAAACCTTTATTTAAACTGGCATGAAATATAAGTATAGTAATTGATCCATATCAAGTCACGTGCTCTCTCTATATAATTTTATATATCCCTATCTAGAGCCATATAGTTCATTTTGCATTGTCCAGCTTTCAAAATATAAACAAATTATTGTTTCAATATTGTTTCAATTGTTGCAAAACAGTGCGCAAGATTTAATTTGTGACCTATGGCTTCCATGAGGGATATGACAACAGCAACAACAACATAATGCGTAAGAAATTCTCAAAGTAACTGAGAAAAATTTTAAGAGATGTAA
Source organism: Caerostris extrusa (assembly GCA_021605095.1). Classification (NCBI taxonomy): domain Eukaryota; kingdom Metazoa; phylum Arthropoda; class Arachnida; order Araneae; family Araneidae; genus Caerostris; species Caerostris extrusa. Next base: position 227,753 of record BPLR01017462.1, read on the forward strand.
AGCGAGGGTGGCCAATCCGCTAGCCGCCTTAAACAATTTTGCGGACAGTGAGATTTATCATGCTTTTACAAAATATATTTATTTTACAATGGCCAAAGTAGTGAAAACCAATGTATTAAAAAAAAAGTTATTTGTTCATTCATATATTCCAAAATTGACTGTCGAAATGATGAGAAAAAATGAACTTTGATTTTAAAATAATATTCTTGTGAGTATATGACAGATATTGCTTGTTTTATTCATGAGTTTACAGTTATGAGTTAGCAGAATAATTAAATGATATTCTGCGAACTCATGATGAGTGAAGAAACAAGTATCGCACTCGTAAAAGAAATATTTTTTAATGATTTCATTTTTTTTATTCCGTTATATTTATATATATATTTAATATTTCATTTTTAGTGTTATATATTTCATTACAATGTGCTTTTAGTACCATTATTATTACATTATCCTATGTTTACATGTAAGAATATTAGTAAACACAATAATAATACCTCGATATGTTTCAATTTTTCACTCCAAAAAAAAATGTCGGTAGTGTGTCTAAATCAAATAGGGGGAATATATAATTTTATATGCGGCCCAAGATGCATTTCAAAAGTGGCCCACAAGATCATTTACCTGCTGTAAAGTATTACCCCTGATCCCTGCTGTAAAGTATTACAAACATTTTTAAACAAACAAAACATTTTAATGATGGTCATAAATTATATGCACTTTAACAATTCCATAAATAAACTCTAAATAATTTAATTCTAAACAATTTTGTAAATAAGTAATTAATCGCAATCATATAAATGGGTTCAAACTAGAACAGCATAATAATAAGAACAGATGAAACGAAAATAATATTTGAATTCAACATATAAATAACCTAAATAAACAAAGCTATATCTTTGATGTTATTGTGGTACTTTATACAGTAGGTTCATTATCAACAGTATTTTCCATTTGAAAAGAAATAATCTTAGCTCAGTTCTAATTATGAGAGTAATCTTTTAAAGAAGTATGCTACACTTATACAATCGAGTGCTTCGGGCGGCTGTTACGCCCATGGATGTGAAAATTGTTTTCGCATTTAAAACTGGATCATTACGATATGTTTTATTCATCATTTCCTGCAACAAGCTCGTTTCCTACTTCTGCAGTATTCCGTCGCCTTTGGCTAAACTATTTGGCACGCTATTATTAAAAAATCGCTAAGTTTATACTAATTATAAACAGTGGGACAGTAATAACAGTGTCTAAAAATATTCAAATCCGGAGCAGTTTTCTTTTTAATATTTTATTTGAAAAATATTAGTTTTTTAATAAATTTTTGTTGATGGATTATATATACTCTAGCCCAGGGGTGGCCAACCCAAGTGATCTCGTGGACCACTTTGGAAATACATCATAACTCCTCGGGCCGCATGTAAAATTATATATCCCCCTATTAGATTTAGACCCACTATAGACATTTTTTTTTATGTTTACTATTATTCTTGCATGTAAACATAGACAACATAATAATAATGATACTAAACGCACATTGTAAAGAAATATACAACACCAAAATTGAAATGCATAAATATATATATATATATAAATATAAGCGAAATAAAAAAAAAAAAAATGAAATCATTAAGAATTATTTATTTGACTAACGCGATGTTTGATTCTCCACTCCTTCACTTAACTTTTGCCAATCGATCTAAATTTGGGTATTTGCACATCATAATAGGTGTTGCAGGTTAGTGTCCGTTATGTTTTTGAGTGTTTTGTGTTGGGTCAATTTCATTTTCGAAAAAAAAAAAAAAAGACGATTCGCAGGTGTAAGTTGAATCAAAAGCGCTAACAACTTTTTGTCCAGATTTCTCAGATTGGAAAAATTTCTCTTTTTTGATCTAAATGTTATAAAACCCTATCTTGGGATTCTGCTGCTTCAAAAATGTGTTCTAATTCAATTGCATTGTAAGTCAATCAGTTCCATACAATATTAATACATTGGCTTGAAAACTTTGGTTTTTACTACTTGAGCCATTATCAAATAAATATATTTTGTAAAAGTGTGATAAATTTCACGGGCCAGAAAAATGTTCAAGGCGGGCTGCGAGTTGGCCACCCGTGCTCTAGCCCAATGGTTCTGAGACGTTTGAAATCGGGGAACATTTAAAAACGTACAAATAATTGTATTACATACAATTATACATATATATAATATACTAATACAATATATATCTTTATAAATATAATTCTTCTGTACGTGTGTTTGTCACTGAATTTCTCCTAAAAGGCTGGACCAATTTGTGATGAATTTTTTGTGTGCGTGTGTGTTTGACAAAATATGGAGAATGTTTTTATGATATCTCCTTTGCTGTAAGTTCCCACCAGAAGATGCTGCAGTCTATCAACTTCTATACCGTTCAACCAATCGCTGTGAAAATTTGTAAATTCGAGTACGGAAAATATATTCGCACTAACCACTTTATTGCTTCTTGCCACCAGAGGGTGATGCAGCATTTCATCTTATATACCGTTCAAACGATTTCCATGAAAATCAGTATGCACATATATTGGAACACGGAGAATATATTCCGCGGTATGTAATTTTCTACAATGCATTTTGTTTGGCAGGACAACGTATGCCGGGTTCAGCTAGTATATATATATATATATATATATATATATATATATATATATAAAATACTATACTATACTATACTATACTATATACAAATTTCTGACAAAAAAGCATTCGCTACTAACGTTCCACAATTTTATGTAGAGATGATCAATTCCACAGACTATTACAGATACAAACGGCAGAGTCTCAGAAGTTGCGATGGAAACTTTATAATATTAAAATCACATAGGCGCTAGGACTCGTAGTAGCCAGTCATGGAAGTGACCGCTCCTGATTTCTGGAAAATGGCGCATTATTGCAGTTTGGTAGGTTTTTTGAGAAGAAAGGAAGAAAAGCAACTAGAAAGGTTGGATTGTTTGTAATGGGAAAATTGACAAAACAAAAAAAAAAAGTTAGATTTTTTTTTTATATATGGGCATATATTTCAGTGAGATACCACAGGGTGCACCTGGAAATCTTCTAGGAAGCACCAGAGAGCCCTAACGTACCCTTTGGGAACCACTTTAAGTATGTAAGCTTTTTCACACACACACACACATACACACTATATATATATATATATATAAACAATTTCGGTAAAAGTTTGTCAGACTTATGGTGGACATTAATTTGCTTCAAAAACTCTGAGTAAAAATAACAATTTTACTGTACAAATTATTAAAATATTATATTGTTCTTCATGACAATTAATTTGAAAATATTGTAGTGTTTTCGGTGTTTCTTAAATCTTGTTCGATTTGAAGAATATAGTCAGTGTTTGTTAAAAGTAGCCGAGAAAATCTGAATAGTTTTGAATTAAAAACAATATTTTGTTATTTTCTTATTTTAAAATAAATAATTGAACATACACATACATGGATTGTTATTTTTTTTTTTTTTTTTCGCTGCTCCATCTGTTTTTCCGATATTTTTTTACCTTCTTAAAAGTTTAATCAAATTCACATTACTATATTAAGTTTACTGAAATTAATAAAACATCAAAAACATATATTAATAAATTAAAATTAATAATAAATATTGTAATAACAAATATTGTAAAATAATAAATAAAAATTGTATTCCTCCTAATATGATTATTATGAAGATTTGTCAGGACCAGAAATTCTTTACCTGAATTAATGTAATGATCAATTTAAATAAGTTATTTGTTATAAAAATTTTATAGTAGTTTTTCGTAATTTTTTTTTTTTTTTTCCGTTTATTTCTATGATTTAATTGTGCAAAACCTGTTCGAATAGATGTCCTGATTTAAGAAAAAAATTTTTTGATTTATTATGTTGCAAGAAATATAATAGTATCTGCTTTTTTATTTTTCTCTGTTTGTTATATTTTTTTGAATAGATGAAAAATAAATAAATATATAGATGAAAAATAAATGTATAGATGAAAAAAATAAAAAAATGTATAGATGAAAAATAAAATGAAAAATGTATAGATGAAAAATGAATAAGCATAGATGAAAAATGAATATTAGATGAAAAATAAATAAATGTATTGTTGAAAAATAAAAAAATGTATAGATGAAAAATAAACAGATGTATAGATGAAAATGAATATATAGAGATAAAAAATAAACAATTACAATTAAATTAATGAAAAAATGACAGAAGAACATTTTATTTACCGAATAATACATTCAGGTAAATGATGAAACTGAATAATACTGAATCTTAGTACTGAATAATACATAATATAAATAACTTTTTTCTACTATTTTTAAAATTCCCATTTGTTTCAACCACTCAACATTTACAATTAAAACTCTTCCTATCGCATTTATTTTTATTTTCAAACGAAAAGACTTACGTGAAGAACACGGAATTATAACAAAATTGAAAAAGAAAAAAAGCTGAATATATACAAAGTAAATATAGGAGAAAAACCACTTAATTAAGTAGCCATTTCGAAGCGATCGCTCTTCTGCCAAAAGAAATTTCAACTCAAGGAAGTATGAGTTCAAGGTCAATGCTGGAATGTACTTGGCGTGATTGGCATACTTGGCGCCGAACTTAGTTCTTTATAATATCCCGAATGAATTCTTTTAAAAACTGTTTTAAAATCTTTCAACATAGAAATATCCCAGATAAAACGGCAAGTATTTCACAAGTACTTATTAGCCAAACATGTAAGCTGTTTCACAAAAATGCCAAACGTTGATATTTCTAATTAGTTTAACAATTGTGGAATTATAAATTTAAAAAGTTTTTTTTCTCCGTTCTATTTTATCACGGAACTTAAGAAATAAATGTTATTAATGCAATATAAATAATACTCTGAAATATATATATATATATGCATACATACTCGTTGTATTATTGATTCTCGTTAATATCTGAAAAATGATTATTATAAAGTGATAAAAGCATATGTATAATAATAAAGCATAAGCATACTTATTCATGGGTTTAACATGCGAAAGAAGAATATTTGTTATCATTGAAAATTTAAAGTGTTTTCAATCTCATGCAAATAATAGAAAAACAAATTCAGAGATTTGCTAAAAGAAAGTAAAAAAATATTCCTTTTTTTTTTTTTCCTTTTGTGTGTGTATGGGCATTCATGTTTATTTTACTTGTAACGAAACTTAATAGAGTGGAACGAATGACAATGCCACTTTCTCTTAACAAGAGATAGTTTTTTATTTATATTTATATTTTCAATTGTATTTTATCGACAAAACTCTTTTCCGCAATCGTTAGTACAAAATCATTTAGCCACGCAAATAAATGAGATTTGTAAATATTTATCAGCCAACACAGTACACAATTTGTAAGGTTAAATAGAAGAATAATACAGTGATATTTTTTCTGTTTTCATTCCCTTCTTTTTGTTTAATTGTAGATAAACAATGCATGCAGAAAAAAAAAATAATTTAATTGTATCTTTATTCTAAAGAAAAGAATGAGATTTCAAATTTTAGTATAAAATATTATATGCTTATTAAAGATATCTTAATCTTAAACTTTAAATTAAATTATCTTATTAAATTTAATTATTTTTTTTTATTATTATAAACGAATTTTTATGTTCTTTTTTACTATTATAAACGTTTTTTTTTAATATATTCTTTTTTTTATTATTATAAACGATTTTTTTTTAATATATAAACGATTTTTTTTTATTATTATATTCTTTTTTATTAATATAAACGATTTTTTTACTGTATTTTTTTTATTTTAATAGATTTTTTTTTATTAATAAATTATTTTTTATCATTACAAACGATTTTTTTATTATATTCTTTTTATTTTTATAAACGACTTTTTTATTATTATAAACAATTTTTTATTACTATATTTTTTTATTATTATCAACGTTGTTCTGTTTTAAATACTTGATTTTTTTAAACTTTGTTATAATTTTTTTAAATTAAATTTATCTCACATAAAAAATTAGGAAATTTTAATGTTAGAAAGATTTTTAAAAAAATTGAGAAAATTACCAGAAAAGAAAATTAAATGTTAATCTCTTCATGAACATGTCTTTTAAATATTTTTTACTTGAATATATTTTATTTTCATCGAAAATCAAATTTTGTACAATATTTTTGAAAAGTTTAATACTATGATAATAATATTATACTAATATGTAATACTGTGTGCAAGTTGTATTTCAGAATTTGTAAAAAAAATATCAATAAACAATACTATTTTTTCTGGACTTCGGATGTTACTATTTCAGTGAATGATATTACAAGTTAATAAAATGCAAATCTTTCTCATACTAATTTATTCCAGTTATGATTATAATGACAAATTGCGAAATTTAGTACTTTATATAAATTCAGGTTTTATGCTTGTATTTTTTTTTTTATTTGTTATTCCCTTTACATAAATAACGAGAATAGTTAAATATCTGTAATATAAGGTAATAATACATAAGATTTATCTAGATTCAAAACGTAAAAAAGTACCGTGACAAAAATGTAAAATTTTCGGGTTTCATGAGAATTTTTTAAACGATTTAGACATAATGAGTTTTGTTTCATTAATAGAATGCATTCTCTTCCTTGTCAGGATAACTGTACTTATCGATGCTTTATAAATATACTTTAATATTTTGAAAAAAATTAATGAAGAAAATTTATGTTACTATCCGGAATTATATATAGATAAGAAATAGGAGTCAATTTAGCAAATAGATTATATTAAAGCTATTATAAGCATATTGTTTCTAAAAGCTCATTTTAATTTTTCAACAAATTTACAAGTTAAATAGCCAACTTTATAAAGTCTTAATAATATTTTATGAATATAGCCTAATTTTTATGAATTTCAACTAATATGATATATTTTAATGAATATCATCTGATACTTTGTGAATATCAACTAATATATGTTTTATGAATATCAACTATTATGATACATATTTTATGAATATCAACTAATATAATATATTTTATGAATATCAACCAACATAATATATTTTATGAATGTCATTGATTTTTTATGAATAGCAACTAATAATGAGATATATTTTTAATATCACCTGATTCTTTGTGAATATCAACTAACATAATATATTTTATGAATAACACTTGATAATATCCCTTTATGAATATCTCTTGATCAATTGAACTAATGTCATTAAATTTAAATGTATAGGTATCAACATGCCATCCACATAAACGGTCACTGATACACCCTGTTTTATTAGAAATTGTATGAATATCTCCTGATCTAAATTTTACGAATATCTTTTGGTCAACTGAACTAATCTTGTTAAATTTAATTGTATAGGTATCAAAAGGCCGCTCTCATAAATGGTCACTGATACACCCTATTGTAAACCACAAGCTAGGCATTACTACAGAATGGCTTCTGTTTTATTAGAAATTGTATGAACATCTGATCTAAATTTTACGAATATCTCCTGATCAACTGAACTAATCTCATTAAATTTAGATTCATAGGACCAAATAGGAATCAAAAGGATACCCTCATAAATTGCCACTGATACACCCTATTCTAAACACAAAATAGACATACCTAGAAAAGTTTGATTTTTGTTTTACATAACATTTTATAAATATCTCCTGATAATATCCCTTTATAAATCTCCTGATCTAATTTTTACGAATATCTTCTGGTCAATTGAAGTAATCTCATTAAATTTAAATGTATAAACATCAAAAGGCCACCCATATGAATGGTCACTAATATACACCCTATTTTAAACCACAAGCTAGGTATTCCTATAGAATGAGTACTGCTTTACTAGACATTTTATGAATATCTTCTGGTTAACTGAACTAATCTCCTTAAATTCAAATGGATAGGTATCGAAAGGCCACCATCATAAATAGTCACTAATACATACTATTTTTAACAACAAGTTAAACATTCTTACAAAAGTTTGACTTCTTATTACATAAAAAATGTAAATAAATATCTCCTGATCTAAATTTTACGAATATCTCCTTGTCAACTGAATCTCATTAAATCTAAATGTATAGACATCAAAAGGCCACCTACATGAACGATGACTGATTTACCAATCCTATTTTAAAACCGCAAGCTAGGGCATTCCTACAGAATGACTTCTGTTTTACTAGACATTTTATGAGTATCTCCCTGATCTAAATTTTACGAATAACTCTTGGTCAACTGAATTAATCTCATTGAATTTAAAGGTATAGACATCAAAAGGTCACCCTCATAAATGGTCACTGATGCACCCTATTTTAAAAACCACAAGCTAGACATACCTAGAAAAGTTTGATTTCTGTTTTTACATAAAACTTAATGAATATCTCCTGATCTAAATTTTACGAATATCTCCTGGTCAACTGAATTGATCTCATTAAATTGACAGGTATCAATCTAGGTCCGCCCTCACAAATCGATACACTTTAATTTAAAACCGTAAGCTAGGCATTCGTACAGAATGGCTTCTATTTTACATAAAAATTTTATAATTATCTCCGATATCCATTATGAATCTAAATTTTACGAATATATCTCCTGATATCCCTTTATGTATCTCCTGATCTAAATTTTACGAATATCTCCTGGCCAACTGAATCTCATTAAATCTAAATGTATAGACATCAAAAGGCCACCTACACGAACGATGACTGATTTTCACTCCTATTTTTTAAAACCCAATTCCTACAGAATGATTTTAAAACCGAAAGCCGGTCAACTGAATTAATCTCATTGAATTTTTGCCAGGTCACAAATGGGTGACCATTTTTTAAACCACAAAGCTAGACACATACCGATTTTTTTTTTCTTTCCCACAATCTAGGTGCCCTCACAAACTCACTTTCTTTTCTTATTGCAGGGCTTCTATTTTACATAAAAATTTTATAATTATCTCGATATCCCTTATGAATCTAAATGGCGCTCATCCTGCTGACATGCCGCCTCCACGAGATCGACCGAAGTGGGCTACCTGCAGGCCGTGCTCACCGACTGGTTCCCCCTCCTCATGGCCCCCGCCCCAGCTTCACGGGGGAGGCCGCGACCACGCTCCCCCTCCGTCAACCGCCACCTCACCCTGCTGCAGGAGGAGCTCTCGCAGTTCTATCTACGTAAGATATCCATCAGCATTAAATTGCCTTCTCTGCAAGTAAGATTTTATTGGGGGGATAATTCAAGTTTAGGGAAAAAGTTAGTAAATACTGGAAAATACAGAAAGGACTCCACTCATAAAGAAAAACCGTTTTGGGTAGAAGGGGTCTGGTGATATTTTTAGCTTGTTATGGGGCAGCAGTCAAATAAATAAAATAAAATGAAAACTGAAAAACTTATTGAAGCACTGACTATTACCATAAGTAATTATGATTTATAGATCTCAAAATTTCTGAAGGCTATAGATCTTAAAATTTCTTGTTTTGTGTGGCTATATTGTGACTGTATTGTCTTGTGTGACTGTATTGTGATTGTCTCATGTAACTATATTGTGACTGTGTTATCTTGTTTGACTGTATTGTGACTACGTTATCTTGTGAGACTATATTGTCTTGTGTGACAGTATTGTGACTATGTTATCTTGTGTGACTGTATTGTGATTATATTGTCTTCAGAAAAAAAATAAGTTGTTATGAATTAGCAGTAGAAAATTATTTTTTTATTTTATCTGTGTTGACACAACGAATGAACATACAAAAATAGTTTAGCCATAGATTCTACATAAATTAGTGTAACCATATATGGTTACGCTAATTTATGTAGACTCTATGGCTAAACATACACTACACTAACACTAATTATTTAATTAAAAAAAACATAACTAGAAACAATTTGAGCTTTAGTAAAAGGAAAGAATGTTTGACTTTCATAAAATAATCTAGGCATACCTCATTAGAAAATATTTTGTTGTTTGGGTATTATAATACTCAATAAATATAAGGTTTTAAATAAAAAGGTTAATATGTTTTCTTAAATACATCAAAATAACAATTAATCACACAATAAGTTAAATAATAATTAATTTTCACGATATTTTAAAAATTTTCTTTGTGCCTTATAGATTCGAAAGAAAAAAAGGAGAATGATTCCGTCTATAATTGTACAAATGCATCAGCTACCTTTTGACAAACATTGAATAAATAATCTGTGATGAACATATCATATTCCAAAAAAAAAAAAAAATAACGAGTTTGTGTTTAGTTATTTAATAACGCATATAATTATATTTATAAGTAATTTCTCACATAAACATACATGATATTTATAATTTGTAGCTTTAACAATCAAGTATAGCATCAAATCTGAAAATAAACCTTCCATCGCGATCAATTTTTTTTTAAACGTTATTTTCCAAACTGAGAATCACCTGCATTTTTATCAAAACACTATAAACATAAATTATTTCAAAATGATAATTAACAATGTATGTTAATTTTACCAGAAGATTAAATAATATGTAAATTTTAAAAAAATGCTGAAAAACATCTTGAGATAATAATTAGCTTTAGCAAAACGAACGTAAACAGTTGTCAGCTTTTTTTTTTTTATCAAAACATTATAAACATGAATTATTTCAAAGATAATAACTAATAATGTAAAATATTTTTGCCAGAAGATTAAATAATATGTAAATTTTAAACAGAGTAATGAAAAATTTTCGTAGATACTTAATATTTAATTTTTAGAAAAACAAACGTAAAAAAAAAAAAACTGTTATTATTAAAGAGAAAATGAAAACATCAAATTTGAGTAATTTTCGAATTCTAAATATTATAATTTATACTCAAGACATTTTTTTTTTCCATGTTAATACTACATTATCTTACTTAAAATGAAACTAAAAATTTTGAATTTTTTTTATGTAGCCACTCTGGCAACATTTGAGTCAATTTTGACAACTGATCAAAAACAGACATTTTTGTCACATTAATTGTACGTAATTCAAAAGTTACACCAGGCTTATTACTGCCAACGTCAATTGTTAGAACAATAGTTAACAACCCCTTAAACTCAGTATTTATAACTGATATTTATCTTCTAAATGTTCTCGAACAATGATAAGCCTATTAACTTAGCCTTCATTAACCATCAAACGATTTTTTTCTTTTATATTCAATTGTTGAGTGGCAATCATTAAGAGAATTTTGAAAAGAACAAAGCTCGGAACATCACACTTGAAACTGTTCTGATCGTTATCATAGCACATCGAGGAAGTAAATTATTGTTATGGTTCATTCTACGCCATTTTCTTAAAGGACTCGCTAGAAGTTCAAGCAACGATGGTTAAATGGTCAGTTCTGTATCACGCAGTATTTAAAATGTTCTAATTTTTTTTTCTTATTCTTATTTTCGACCGGATAAATTTCTAGAATAGAGTTGTTTCGTGCTCGCAACAGTTTTAGCCTTAGGTTAAAAATGTTCTCATTCGTGAAAAGGCGGAACACGAATTCCATGCGGTTTTAGATTTCACTGTGAAACTTGGCGTATAGATATAACATTTTCGAATGCTGCCAATAAATGAGCTCATTATTCATAATGCATAAATAACTTGCCAGTGTTTCGTTTCATTAAATCTGAATGGAAATGTTACTGACAATCAGGAAATGTTGTAGTGAGATGTTAAAAAATCAATGAAGTAGAAAAAATGAGATTATTTTTATTTAAACAAAAGATCTTTTAGTTGTTGTACATGAAATTCGATATTAGACATCCTTAAAATTTAAATATTTTAAATAGAACTTTTCTAATTACAAAAATTATGCCGAGTTTTATTATTTGATGACATTGCTCTTGGATTTTATTCCAGCATCAATTGTTTTAGTTATGTTAATTACTAATTTATTTCCCAGTGTGGGTCCGGGTTAGAATGGCTCCACTGTATCCCATGCTCGTCATAAAAGCGACTAAAATGGTACCCTATGCCCGGCAGTGTAACCGGGTGGGGTAAAGTCAGACTTCTCCCTTTGGGTGCCCCATGCATTTGTGCTGCAAGGTCAAGACAAAAAGAAATTCCTTTTTTACCCTTTATCATGACTTGTTGGTTTAAGCAGGTTTATGGACTTGATGTAGCTGCCAACCAAGTGGGGTGAGAAACAACAACAAATAAATAAATAAAATAAAATAAAAAGTAAATAAACAAAATAAAGTTACTGTTTTTTAAATAAATACGAAAAATTTATTCGCAATCTTTGGCTTTCCATCTGATAAAAAAAAAAAAAACCCAGAGAGAAAATTAAACTTGTAATAGTTATAGTTTTTAAGTTATAGGAAATACAAGCACGCAAATTTCTTGCTTTATGCAGGGTGATTATAATTAAAGTCCCACTTTCAAAATGCTGTAAAAAAAAAAGAACCACCCTCCACAATGACTTCAAATTTGAACTGAAGAAACTTGAAGGGGAAAACGGTATGGCATCAAAAAAAAATAAAAAATAAAAAAATTCTACCGATTTTTCCCATCCGATTTGGTAGGATCTTTCCATGGTTGATGGACTATCCACGAATTATTTTTGAATTAAATAGTTCGAAAACAAAATTTAAAAAAAAATACTATCGTGAGTCTGGGTTAGAATAGCCCCACTGTAAATCATGCATGCCGTAAAAGCGATTAAAATGGGTACCCAGCTCCCTATGGTATAATCGGGTGGGGTAAAGTCAGACTTCTCCCTTTGGGTGCCCCACATCTTTGTGCAGCAAGGTCAAGGTCAAAAAGAAGCTGTATTTTTTATCCTTTATCATAACCACGGGTTCATGAACTTGGGTTTATTGGACCAGATGTTGCTGTCGACCAAGTATTATAAGAAACAACACTAATTTATTACATTCTACCACTTTTATACCATTATATTTCGTGGAGATTATTTTTTAAACAAATAATTAGATTATATTGACTTAAGCTTTAAAATATTTCCCAAACTTTGTTGCATTATAGTGCTGAAACTTAAAAGCGTCCATGTTGTGTCACTGATTTTTTTGCAAATTAAAGATCTCATTGATTAAAAATACATTGAAATGCATCCAATTCGACTTTTGCAAGTAAAATTTTTCCCACAAAATCAGCTCCTCGCAAACATAGTTCATTGCAGTTTCTTTTTCGTGTTTTACGGCGGGAATATTATGTTTTGGTCTATATACTTCAATATACATATATTATTCATTCACTTTAGCATACCGCTTGCATGAAACACTTTAAAGTTAGGAAAAGTACACTTTTAAAAAGTTGGTTTGTTATTTGAACCTTTTATGTAACTTTAAACCATCTTTATTTTGTGGTATATAATCAAGCAAAAGGGCTTATTCGAAGATTTATTGTATAGACAAATAAATCTTTTATACAATCCCCACCGTAAAATTCTTACAGCCGATTGTAATTTTATTTTATTTTCAAAAGACAGCCACAGATTTTCATAGAATCATTCTGACCAATGTTTGTCTCTCCTTACAGTTCTTGCTTGCATAATTTTAAATTTAATTAAAATAAATTTAATTTAATTTTTATGGAAATAAAATTTCAGAGAAATATTAATTTACATTTTTATTATGATTTCCTTTTTTTTTTCATTTATTTGAACTTATATTGGCAATACTTTTTGATTATAAATTAATTAAAAATAATAATAAAAATGGTAGGAAAAATTCGTACATTTTATTAAAATGAATTGTTTTGCTCATTATTTGTAAAAAAAATTTAATATTGCTTTTATTTTGCAATTATTAAATTAATTTATAATTTTAATTGTATTTTTAATTTTATAAATTACCTGTTTAATTATCTGTTGTTATTTTTAATTTTGTATTACCTGTTTTTATTATTGAGTATTAAATTATAAATAAATATTATATTTTTACTTATTAATTGATTAATCTTGTATTTCATTGCAGCTGAGCTTCAATCTTCGAGAATCACTCTGTTGCTAAGCGTTGTGTTCGTCGCCATTTATATTTGCAGTTGGTGGTGGATGGCTTTTGCTATCAAGCAAGTTAGTCAAGGGGTAAGCATTTCAGCTTGTTTTCGTTCGATTAACAAATAATATGGTTATTATAGAGCTGATTACCTATTTTAAGAGTGTTTTTAAAAATATATATTAAAATTTTTAAATGAAACTGAAAATTACACAATGTGCATTGCTATTTAATGTGCATGCTCTATTCTTTTATGCGTATACCCAGCAACTATAATATTAAAGCAACCTATTTAATAAGCGTATAATATTTTTATTGGTTATTTTACTAGTATTTTCCGTTTGTTAATAATTTCTCAACTAGCATACAGGAGGACCGAGATTCGAATCCGCTGGCGGTTTTGTTGTGGTCAATGCTTTGATGGCGAATATAAACAATAAGTATAAAGCATCTCTTATAGACAGTCAGGCTGCGTGGGTGGAGTTTTCCAAGTTTTTTTTCCATATGATACACACACAGGCAGTTACCTAAAAACTCATTCCTTGAACTTGTGGCCTGCTGGTCAAGTGACTAGCTCTCTGGCCTTTGGTATCATAAGCTTCAGGTTCGAATCCTGGCGATGGTATGGATACTTGTGAGGGGTTCGGAATCCACTTTAAACTGTAGGTCCCGGTCTGTTTAGCTCTCGTTTGCACACAATGACCGTAGAGCGGCAAACCAAACCTCCCTGAAGGCACTATCCTACTCTCAACCTCCGTCGGTTTGCTGTTCGTGGTTACACATGGAATTTCACCGATGCTCAACAAAGATCAGAATATTTTCTTATTTTTCTACGACTTTTGAAAATAAGGTTGCAAATTGCATGGTCAGTGAGCTTAGGTTTTTTTCCCCCAAAGACATTCAGCCTAATGATACTATCTGTCTCGCCACTTTCTTCGAAATTCACGCTAACTGCTTATTATTGACCGATATCGTGCAAATTGTAGCATGCAAACAGCTTGTCAGTTTGCGATCTTCTGACTAAACGGAATTTTTGCTTCTTTTCAAATAATAATAATAATAATAATAATGATGATAATAATAAAATAAAAATAAATCATTACAGTAAAATTATGTTATTTTTTTTAATTCACATGTTATTCATCACTTCATATTGTAAATTTTTAAAAGCATGACAACTTGAAATCCGATCTTCCTACCCGCATTATAAGAAACATATAATATCAGAAGTTTTAAAAATAAGCGAATTTAAACTAATTCAAGAAAATATAATTACTTTTATGCTTTTTTTTTTCTTAATCCTGTTTATAAACATTTCTTCATCATCATGCATCAAAATAAATTTTAAACTATATATACATAATAAATTGTAAGAGTAAATGAGCATTTCATGGCCAAATCGCAAAATAGGGACCTTAGTGATTTGGCGACTTTTTTTGGCAGCTAAGCGGGCGACAATTGCCAAATGGTAACCACGATATTTCCTAATGCTTGATTGGCCAATATTAATTACGTGGTTTTGATTGATTGATCAGTAAAAGTTCGTAATTATGTAAAAAAAAAATAGAGAGAGATATATCTAGCTTCATTTCATGTCTTGCAATAAGTAATCTATTATACTGTTAATTTATTAATTGCAAAAAATTTTAACACAATTTTTTAATAAACAATAATAAATATTAGATAAATTAATATTAAATATTATAATTATATTACATAAAAATTATATACATATTATAATTATATTATTTGTATTAATATTAAATTAACATTAAATATCAGATAAATTAAATATTTAAAAACGTGTTTAAAACATTTTTAACTTTGAAATTTAAGATTTTTACTTGTAATGAAATAAATGTAAAATGACTTCTATTGCTTTGTTATTTTGATATTAAAGTTATATGATTCCTTAAAGTACTATTTATTTATTTTGCAGGGAAGTGTTTCCTTGAAAACTGTTTTACTATTGGCGGTTTTTGCAGCAGTAGATATAGCTGCGAGCACTGGATTCGTGCTTTTGCGACTGATAATGGTAAAGCAATTTAATTAAATTTTATTAGTTATTATTTACTAATAAATGTAAGGGTGTTTTTAAAAATTTAATAAGAAGAATATAAGATTTATTTTATTCCTTCTATATGTGAACAATTGGGGTTTTTTCCATTTGGGATTATGAAACGTACTTCCACTATCATATTTTTGTCCATATTTTGATAACAGCAAGCTCTTTTTTTTTTTTTTAATTTCAGTACATCCGTCGAGATCGCTTCTATCCCAATGCCTTGAAGCCTCTAAGTGCTCAGACGGAGAGTGATCAAATGGCTTCATATACAGCTCTCAGGTTAATCACTATTAAGGTAAGAATATGATAATCAGTACAAATTGTACATATTGTGTACATTGGTATATTTGTACATTATATATATTTATAAAATCGGTGTTTCGATATTTATACATTTTCATTGGGATTCTATTTTCACCCTTTCTAAAATATAAGAAATTTTTATAAACAATCCTAATTGTTTATTTAAATTTAAAAAATTAACAATCTTAATTTTTTTAATTGAATATTAAAGTAGATTTTAATATTCAATTTAAAACTGCCAAATAATAAAAAAAAAACATTTGCATTATGGTTTTTTTCAATTAAATTAACACAAAATCAAATGCCATTTGTAATTTACATTTCATGGCTAGTTTGGTACTTACGTATTAACGCCAACCTTAGTACAGATTTGGCGGTTTTTAGATTTGGCGGGTTTAAGTGGCGCCAATCTAACAGCTACAATGAAGTGTAGATTGGCGCCACTTAAAACCGCCAAATCTGTACCTGCGGTTGGCGTTCAAAAGATAACTGCGTGCGCGTGCGAACAACAAGATTGCTCTTTATTGGCGCAACTGTAGCTAAGGTGGCGTTAATACGTAAGTACCGCTAGTTTTTGTATTAAATATTTCTATGAAAATGTTTTAACTTTAAATTCGGATTTTGATGATGAATTCTAAGCAGAGTGCTTTATTTTTGTGAGTAAGACACCCTCAATGCATATTGATAGACTATATGGAACACGCACACAATTTGTAATATACGCACGCCAGGAAACTATCTTTGCAAAACTGTAAGTTCATAAAGTATTTGTTTCGCTTAAGCAAACAATGATGATCGTTTCAAAGGACTGCAATGAAATAAATGTTAATTGTAATATCTGGCGCCATTGGCTAGTAAATTATAACCTCGGCACTCTCTCTTTGGCAAGAGTTGTCATAAGTGTTGAACTGAATGCGAAGATTCAGAAAAGATTTTTAAGAATAAAAAGACATCTTTTCAACTGACTGCCCTGAGTTTGAATTTTATAAAATTAAATAATTTTTGTTGTTGTCGTATCCCCTGAAGAGTGCAAAGAAAATAAAATATCGTGATGCTCCCGAATAATATTGGCTATGTTGATTGCCAGCTAGAAGTATAAATCTCTTCCGAGGGATGGTCCAGACAATGTATGTAGGATTTGCTGGTGTGGAAATCAGCAGGCGGCGACAATACAGTTGCTTGTCTCTGACAATCAAAGACAGGATGAGGGACAGGTCCCCGTGGATGAGAAAAGAAAGCCCCGCAGATGGGCGTGGAAGAGAACGCTGGCAGGAGCGATTGGATAGGCTGCGTCCAGCGAGAGAATATGTTTATCCCTCCCTTTAATTATTTGTTAATGTAAATTTGTTAATGTATCATTAAATGGTTTTATTTAAATTTCCGCACGTTTTGTGGTGCTTCATCACTTCATCTTGTGAGAAGTAGTCGAGTTGAAACCGGTTATTCTGTAGGCATTTAGTTCGACATCAGTAATTTGGTTTTGATTTTAGAAATCATATTTCTGTTTATCTTCATCTTATGCAAATAGCTGTTTTTCTGTCCGCATTTAATTTGCAATTTAGTATTTAGTTTTGATCTTAAAAGGAGCTATAAGTTTAGAAATTTGCATCTGCAAGGGAGTAGGAAGACATTTTGATAATCTTCGCCAAAGAATCTGCAATTTCATTCAATTCCACATCCACATGAGCAAGGATCCATTGCAGGATGCACATTCCGTGCAAGCAGTGGATTTGTTCTAAAAGAGACATAATGTTCAAGATTATACTTAAGAAACCTTTATTAAGAGCCTGTAAGGCAGACCTTAGTGTCAGTGAAGATAGTAATTCTATTCATTTGTTAATAGATGTTAAAATAGATGCGCTTAATATTGTTTAAAAAGTGTGGATTACCACTGAAATGAATGATTGTTTTATTATTATTTCGAAAAGAAAATTATAATCTGAAGGGAAACAATAAAGACTACGATTTAGCAATTCTTAAGGCTAAGCTAAGGATATTGACTACTTGTCATATAATACCTTATTAGCAAAAAAAGAGATAGAAATCTCGTTAATAACATCTTGTTCTTTCGTGTCAAAATTTATTCAAGTTCTTTAATTGGCTGTGTAAATTGATATTATCCAATCCTTATTTTACATTTTGCTTTTCTTATTAATAGAAAATACATCGAAATCGATGTTAACGTACCAAATTTATGAATTAAGTTGTGATGCGTGTGCGTGTTACAACGTATGCGATTTGCAAAAAAAAAGTTTTATAATTAAATTTCTCTATTTCAGTCCAGCTGTGGTAATGCGGATATTTTAGTCACCGTTGTGGTAGGATTTCTTACAGTACTAAGGGTACGTATATCAAAATGATTTGTTATGTTAGAAAATTATATAATGTTCTAAGATGAGCATTTTGTGGTCGTGTATATAATTTTGATGCATTAAATTTGTAATTATTTTCAAAAGGATAATTTTATTAAATTTTAATTAAAGAAACACTCAGAAAAAGATATACAAATCAGTTGTATATAATGTTTAGACAATAACCACTGCAAAATACTGTTCCATCGAGTAAACTGATACATACTGTGCTATAGAAATACCCTGATATACAAAAAAGGAGCCTGATGGCCGAGTGTCTGGTGCTCGATGCCACAGATTTCGGTTTCGAGTCCTGGTGGTGGCATGGATGTTTGTAGTGGTTTGGAATCCATTTTAACCCGTAGGTCCCGGTCTAATATGGCTGTTGTGCATAGTGCTTCACAACCCCACCCAGTAAAAAGAAAAAAACCTCGTGTTTAGATATCTGCCAGTAGACAAACGGCCTTGGCTGTTGAGGCGATGATGATGATATACAAGAAAGCATAAATGAAGAAAGATTCTCAAGCATTTAATTAAGCATTTGCTTTTAGTAATTGTGTAAAATTCAACAAATCCCTAAAAAGCATTTATTAAAAAAAAAAAAATCTATCTTATATTTCCCAAAATTTGTGATATTTTAATATATTAAGCCTAACATAAATATTCCTCATAAAAACACATTTTACATCCGGATCAAAAGCAACAAACACTTTTAAACATAAATAATAAAACTACATACTAGTATTTGATTAAATTGAATTATCTAAGCACTTCATTGACGCAATAGACCCATAGTGGGCCAAAGCCGTCACCTACTGGTAGATTTCGAGGCAGGAGATGTTTTCTTTTTACGGGGTAGGGTTGTGAAGCACTACGCCCAAAGTCATATTAGACATGGACTTATTTTAAAGTGTATTCCGAACCACTACAAACATCTCTGGCACCCGCCGGGTCTTGAACCTGAAACCTATGCTACCGAGCGCCAGTGTACTAGTTATTCGGCCATCATGTCCTATCTAAATATTTACAATTTCATAATAATATGTATAAATTTCAAATTTTACTTGCATACATATTAATAAAAACACTTTTTGCAGCTTACTTAAATTTTGTAGTTTTACATTTATAAACTCGATTTTTTAACTTTAAAAATATTTTATTTCTTCAGATATACAGCGTAGTATGTGTAGCGTCCTTCTATAAAAAAGCCAAAAATGGATCCAGAGATATATTTCAAAAAGGTTGGTATACATTATTTTTTTTTTTAAAATTTGAATATCACACGTATTTTGTAGAACTGAAAAAAAAAAAAAATAAGCAACAATTTATTACGAATTTTCTCTCGCAACAATTATCAAAAGTATCGTAATTCTTGTAATAATGTTTGACCAACCATTAAGGGTTTTAATGAAAATAATTTAAAAATATTAACAACAAAAACAAATTTCTATATAAATAGTAAATACAACAGTAATCAATTTTAATGCATAATATAAATTATAACTATTTAATCCCTTTTCTTGTACAGTTTTAAACATACTCCCAAAATTCTATTTAACAGGTTTTTATTCAATTTTTTTTGTTTCTTCAGTTATTTACTAATTAACAACTGACAAATTAGGCAAAATTATTTCTCAACACATTCGCATAAAGAAAACTTGTAATAATTTTATAAATATATAAAATGCCTAGTATTATCTTTTACATATAAGATAATTAAAACTTATTAGCTATATTCATTATCGGCAAATGCTAAATTTTGGATTAGTAAACTTGCTATATGAGAGTTGAGACAACAAGTTCGGCAACTATTTGCTCATTTTGCATCTGTATACGCACGTCATCACTTCCTGTTCACACTTATTAGTCAGTTTCATCAGAATAAAGATAGCTTCAATACGTAACGTAGAAAGATTGGAATCAAAATTTTAGTTTCATACTTCAAACCGATCATTTCCTATCACAAGCCGATTATTTTTTATGAGAAACGAAAATGATGATTAATTACTTGGCAAAATCGCAAAATAGGGGCCATTGGTACTTGGCGACTTTTTGTGGTTTCCACTGAGCGATAAGTAGCTAAATGTGGTATTCCGTGATTCTTCTACTGTTCTGTATTCATTTGACTTACAATCGCAACACATTACTTGGCGGACTTTGACGAAATGAATTTTTGACGCCAAATCCCAACGGCCCTTGTTCAGCGATTTTACCCAAATTATATATGTATAAGAATATCACATTATTAAAGAGCATAAATTGTAAACCATATTATTTAGATAAGCTATGTTAATCATTAAGGATCTCATGTTATTTAACGTAATATAATCGGTGGAAGTGTTTTTCAATTGCTCTATTTAAACACTAGCTTTCTTATATATTTTTTAACAAAGCTCACTTGTAAATGAACAATTTTTAAAAAAATAATAAAATATTGTGAAATAAATCATATTTTGTTTAATTAATTTAAAAAGTACTTTAAGATAAAAAAAAAAACATTTCCAAGATATCTTACATTATTTAAATTGCAGATGATCTATTAAAATGGGTTAATATAATGTAGTTAACATAACACATATATAAAAAAAGGGTACTTTACATATTAACGCCACCGCAGCCACAGATTTGGCAGGTTTGGTCCCATGTAACATTTAAACCTGCCATATTTTAAACAATGAGACAAAATGATTATTTATACTATTTTAAATAATTAAAATTCAATCTACACGTATTAAAATTTTTAAGTGACAAATTATAAAAAAAATTATAAAACACTTTATTTAAAATCAAAACACTTTCAAAATTCAAAACACTTAATTTAAAAACAAAGTAGTCAATCGCATTTCGGTGGAAAATGGGCCGGTATAAAGTTTAACATAGATTCAAAACAGTCTCTATTTTGACACATTGGCAGCTTTTCATTGGCGCATTAGCGCAACTTCTGCTGCGGTGGCGTTAATACGTAAGTACCGAAAAAAGTTCATACTGGTAAAATTTTCACATTAGCATGTTTTAATCCAAGTTAAATATTTGAAATATATATTATTGTTTTTCACTTTAAACATTTTTTTTTTTTTTATATGTATTTTAGAAATTACGGGAAGTTGTGATACCTCAGACAGGACCGAATCTATCAAAGATTTTGATGAGTACACGCCAAAGTCGCTAATCATGGACTAGTAAGTATTAATTATTATTTTTAACTTTAATTAGTATAAAGAAATAATTAACAAAGGAAAATATTAAGTTAAAGATATCCATTCTTTATATATTATTAATAACATATAAAGTATAACAATTTTTATCTTTGTTAAAAATTCTGCGATCAATTTTGGCCACATCTCAAATTAGGGGCCATTGGGATTTGGGAACATTTTTTGTAGTAACACTTTCTTTTACTGTTTGCAATTCACTTAATCCGTTATTTGGCGTAGTTTGGTGAAAATTTTTGACGCCAAATCCCAACGACTCCTATTCTGCGATTTTACCGTTTTGTATCCATCTACGGCAAATAAGTATTAATTAGTAATAATTAATTACATATTCTGGCAATCATATTGTGTATTTCTAAGCGTAGATTCGTTCTTTACTTATATATTTGTTTATTAATTTACTTTAATTAATAGAATGCACCTTAATAATAATTAATAAGATATTCTCGCAGTCACATTGTGTATTTCTTAGTTTATATTCGTTCTTTACTGTACTTTTATATTTTATATACATTACGATATTAACACGATCTAGTAACAACTTTTTGGCGATCGCCAATTGGCGGCACTTCCAACAGAAGAATCCCCCTTTGTTGGCTAACCCATGTGATTCAAGTGTTTAGTTAACGATGCTAAATTCTTAAACATAAGAAGCATTTTGAGACATCTAAATTTCTTTGAAAATCTGATAAAAAGCCTTTTGTTTTCTCTGCCATTCTTTGCCTATTAACTGCAAGGCTATACTGTATAACTAGAGACACAACAGTAGTTGTTGGCAATGCCATCTGCATATAAGTTTAGAGGTAGTAAGAAGTTTCAGCTTAAGTAGTTATTGACCCAATCAAATAAATTCTTTAGTGTTGACTAACAATAATAGAATAACATACTAGTAATGCACACTACCATTAGGTCACAAGTTGGAAATGACTGTTAAATTAAAATTTGTTTTAATGTATAATTCAATAATTTTAAGCACTTACTTCCTAATTCAGTTATATTACGATAAAAGTATATCCTCTCAATATATATATATATATATTTTTATCCACAGCGCCAAGAAAAAGCCAACATCACACTGCCCACAGAGATCGCAGCCGTCGTTCCAGCATGGCTGCACAGTCTACCCTACCTCCAGAGGATGACATGGGTGACTTGAAGATCCAAGCCTCAGACATGGCCATAGAAATGCAGAGGGCTGCACTGAATTCCGCCTCTCAAGCCATACGAATCTATTCCACGGAAAAACACATTGCGGAGAGCATCAAGCAGGACTTTGATCAGCTCTACCACCCCACGTGGCACTGCATTGTGGGAAGGAATTGGGGGAAGTTGTGTCACACATTCCAAGCTGTGCTACATCAGGATGAGTTATAAGGACATGACCATCATGCTTTACAGGTCAACATGAGAAAGTTGGGTTGGATTTCATAACGCTCATCGACTGATTAGGATCAATAAGTTATATCTTCATTAGTTCCATAAGAATTATATTTGTTTTCATTTATTTGTTGGGAATATGTTGAGTCAAGTTGGAAGTGTTGTTTAAGACTAGTTTTTAAAGTCAAACTTTATGTGAATTTATATATTTTTCTGTATTATAAATTACATAAGAAAAGTGAAGTTCCATAGGTTTAGGTTAAGCTGAATCAAGTAGTGGCTATGGTCCAGGAATAATTTGGGCAAAAAAAAAAAAAAAACCCCCAGAAATATGCTATGAATTCTTCTTCATGAAGTATCCCATAAAATAAGTGTGAACTAATTTTATATTACTTATTAAAACCATTTAAACTTAATTATTACCATTACTTTAAATTTCAACTGCTAATGTTTTAAATTGATCTCTGAAAATGAAGCAGATACATAAGCAGTTATATTTTATAGATATTCAAAACATTCATCAAGATTTAAATAAGCAGTGAAAGCAATAAAAAAAATTTAGAACACTGCTCAATGCTTTTTCTCTTAAGTTATTAAAATTAAAATAATCATGTCAACGATGATGTGACCACTTTGGTTAAACTTCATTGCAGAAATAGATTGTAAATGAGGTTTAACTTCTTGGTGCCATGGCAATTTATAATAAGCACATCAGGAGTAGTATATAGAATGTTGGCATCTTCCTTGAATTTCAGCTTTCTGACTATAATTTAAATACAAGAAGAAATTTATATTTCCACTTTGATTGTTGATTTCCAAAGCGAACTCCCTCAGTTTGGAAATAGTGCTATCCACCCTGGGCATTACATGTTTAAACATCTATCATTTTATATTAATTAAAAAAACATTAACAAATAGACTTTTTAAAAATGAAATCCCCCCACACTAAAAATTATTAATATACAAAATCGATAGAGCGAGTTACATTACTGCTTTATAATGTAAAATGCAAGACAAAATCATTCTTGCAATAAAGAAAAGATGCCCATACAAAAAAGTCTCCCCCCCTTTGCGGCCTGATGGCCAACTGGCTAGTGCTCTGGCCGTTGGTACCGAAGGCTTCAGGTTCGAATCCTAGCGGTAGCATGGATGTTTGTTGGGTTCGGAATCCACGTTAAACTGTAGTGTGCACAAGATGACCGTAGAGTGACAAACCAAACCTTCTCTTCTCCACCCTCGTACATATTACTAAAAAAAAATGACTTAAAGGGAAAGAACAAAACTTTTAAATGTAAGGAAAGTTTTTAAAAAAAAAAAATCTACTATATACCCACATTTAGTTAAGACAATTGTGAGACTAATATTTTAAGCAATCTTAGTTAAAAAAAAAAAGATGGACTGCATCGTCATTTCCTTGAGAAACAGAGATATTCAATTAACAGTGATGTTCCTCTGGATCAAGTAATGGGTGGATCTGTGGTCATTTTTTTAATAGCTTAAAGAAGAGAGTCTACAACTCTGTTTTAATTGACATGAAGAAGAAAAATCTATTTTGTAATGATGATGATAATAAACAGCCAAAACATGAAATTCTCCAATATATGAAAAAAAAAAAAAAAAAAAAAAAAAAAAAAAAAATCAAAATAATTTTAAATGAAAATCCTACAATTTCTACTGTTTAAAATTTGTATATAATATGTGTTAATGAAACATTTTCAATAATCAGAAATGATTTTTTCCATAAACTTTCCGGAGATAATGTAAGAAACTGATTAATAAATTATTTTATTTATGAATATTTTACAATGTTTCCATGATTCATGCAACACTTGACATGCAGAGAAACATTTTACAAAGTGTAACACCATATATTTTAGACACACACACACATATCACAAACTGAGTAATAAAATGCATTGTTGACACAACCTATATGTATACAAATAATGCCATTCGATTTGGGAAAATGTAATCATAATTCAGAAAATTGCTAAGATTTTCTGCATCCAAATAAAATAATAAAACACCATTTGATATACTATGATTGTATCCACTCTTTATATCAAAACTTAAGAATTTTTATATCAGCACATTTTATAGAGTTATAAACTAACAATACATAATTGGAAGTTGTCCATATATTAAGCAAAATAAAAAAAAGATTATCTTAAAAACAATCATAAAATTTAAAATGAATAACTGCAGTTCTATTACTTTTAATTTGATAAAAGCTTTGTTTTAAATAACTCTATGTTTAATTTAATTAGAAAAAAGGCGTGATTGTGTTACAATCTTTTTATGAAAAAGTATCTTTATATTATAAATTAAAAAAGTATAATTGAAGATTTTTATTTCTGATAACACACATACAAATTTTTACATTCTCTTCTTTCTTATTATAATAAGCATTAAAACTGAAATCGTTCAACATTGTAGAAGAAACAATTATGTTAGATAATATTTGGATGCCTCAATTTCACTCAGGAAAAAAAAAAATTCTGTTCATGGCAAATTACTAATTTCAAAATATATTTTAAGCTTTTTTTTTTTTTTTTTTTTTGGAATAAAAGTAAACATATTTAATTTTTTTAAAAAAGTACATTTTTATACAATGAGGAACTAGATTTCAAGATATAAAGGAATTTTTGGTCACAACACTGAAAGGATATCAAAAGACAAGCAATAAATCACATTAATTTGTCACTATATTCACAAAACAACACACAAGGATTTTATATTTTAATAATATATATAAGAATGCTTAGTGAAAATTAAGACATTTTTTAAGTAACTTAGATATGCAACTTAGTTGTGTTTTAAAAAATAAATTCAAAAAAAAAAAAAATTGGATTTACAAAATTTCATGAGATATATTTCTATCACATTAATCAATGTTGATTAATTTATTTAACAATATAATTCTTGGGACAGTTATTATTTTCAATCTTTCAGAATAGTTATTCACATGATTCCCTTATTTTGCATCAAATATATTAAATTCAGAATGAAATAATTAAAAGCAATTAACTATAGTCTGACCGCGGATTATGTGGAATGTTAAACATTTGGCTTAATGAACACTCGATTATGTGCGAGAGGTGCCAGTCAAGAAAATGAGCACAAAGCTGCTTTGAAAGAAAAAAAAAAGTATAATAGTTAACATGGAATTTTTTTAATCATCTGTTTTTTCTTTTAATATGTCATTTAAAATAATTATTATTAAAAACTAAACTTCATTTTATTGCAATTAAAATAACGTTTCCTCCCTATGAAACTGTTTTTCTAATATCTTTCCAGGCCTGGTGCCAATTTTTCCACACCATCTGTGGTCGGTCTATAGATAATTTATAAAATAAATACAACTTAACACATTTCTAATAAATCTTACAATAAAAAAAATCTCACTAATTTTCAAGAAGCCAAAATGTTATATATAAAATATGCTTATTTTATACTTCAGAAAGAAAGAGTAAGTAGAATATTAGGGGAATCCTGTTAGTGTATTAACATAAAAACATAGCAATTTTCACTTTAATTTTTCTTCTCTGATATTCATATTTTGAAATTGAACGTTTTTATAATATAAAGATGAAAGAGGAAATAACATTCTAAGAAGTAAAAGCATAAAAAAAGAAAATGTGCATTTTTAAGAATAAGTTTTGAAATAAAAAGAATAGGAACCAACATTTTTAATAACTACAATGTAATACATTATATATTATACATCACAGATTATTTTTGATTTTTAAAACGAGATTTCAAGATATTCTTATTTTGAGATTTTTTTAATGCTATCAAATAAAACTATAAGAACAGTCCAATTTAAAATAAGTAATTAAATTTTTTATTCACACTTAGGCAACACATTTCAGTATAATAAGAAAGAACATATTTGATTATAAATAATAATATAAAAATATTTATTGATAAATTATAGATGCTACCTTACATCACATAATTTTTAATACTTCAGAAATTTAAGTTTAATTTGTTTTTGTATACTTTATTAACAATGCAAAAACAAAATGCTTTATATAAAGGAAAAAAATATGAAAATGAAATAAAAATTTAAAAATGATGCCTAAGATGAACTTAGTTTACATATATACATACATATGAAGAATGTAACATTTATTAACGACTTTTTTTTTTTTTTTTGGCATATATCAAACCTATTTCTTTCTTTTAAAACTTCAGTTTTGATTAATTAAATATAGCAAAAAAATTTAGCAAATTTAATTTTTTAAGTGAAAAAAAAAACAGTAGGACATCTAAAAATTTCATGGAATGGTTTAAAAAACATACATAAATATTGCAAAGAAATATATATAGATTATTTAAAAATCAAAATTCATTCAGAAACAAGAATTGATCCAAAACAGTTCTTTTACAAAATTCAATATATTTCAAGTCCAGCTCTTGTGACGCATTTCAAATACTTTTGTAACTGTCGAAAAAAAAAGAGGATATTTTGTGATTAAAAAGCTCTTAGCTTTCCTCTTCCAAATAAGAACAAACACACTCTGTCCACAAAGAAGGCAAAGAAGAAATCCGAAAAGAGGGTTAGAAGCACAGTATTCTGGAACTAAGAAAATAAAATATATATTAATAAAAAAAAAACTTTAAATAACAAAAATATATATATTTTTGCTCTCAGAAATGAAATTTACAATAATGTGCATTAAGAAAATGTCTTTTAAAATAGAACAGAATTAAAAACACTCCTAATCTTAAAAGCACTTTTTTCCCCCTTTATGCCACTTGGTAAACAGCAACATCTTGATTAAGTCAATGAGATTAAGAGACATCTAGATTAAGTCCCCTCATGGAAGAAGGGAAGAGGCAGCTTCTGTTGTGATGGAGCAACCGCAGGTAGTCTGACTTGGCTCCATGTCGCTAAAGAAGGAGGACAGTGGCTTGCGGGAGACTTTTATGCAAACTACCCCTCAAGTATGTATTGTGTAAGAGAAACTCTCACCAGGTAGTCTAACTTACAAGGCAAGATGCTGAACATCACAAATTCCATCGAATCTCCTCGCTTTTTTAAACAACGTCTACAACAAAGTCCCCAGCAAATTGAACTTCAGCCCTAATGCTCATCAGCGGCATGCAATGCCATTAAACCACAAGTCGGGCTAAAAGCACTTCTAAAATGAAGCTCATTCTCTGGTCTTTCTCATTCAAGTTCTGGTTTTTAAATTATTAACAGAATTTTTTCTATATTTATAAGGAGGTACTATAATTATGTCATCACCTTAACTCTTTCTCATCATTAAATGACATGATTTTATTATGTACACTTATTATGTAGTACTACACTTATTATGTAGTTTTATTTTTATATCTGACATATATTTCCAAAGCCAAGAGTGAGCTTTTTCTTCAAAAACCTTATTCAAAGTTCAAACCTCTATATAAGCGAAAATAAAAAAAAAAAAAATTTATTTTATGTATAAAGAGGACATAAATTCTAGTATTAAAAGTGCTGAGAGTGATAATGATATGCATCTAGACATCTCAAAGAGTGAAAGTGAATTTGATAAACTATTTGGAAATTCAGATTCTTAGACCTTGAAGGATTTTTAAACCTTTTTCTTTTTGCATAAATGTTGCAGTCAAAACACTCAAAGTGTAAATTAAAAGATTAGAGTATTTTTTTTTTCCATTGTTATTTTTATGTGCTAACTAATTACGGCATTTTATTATTTTTGGAATACGTTGATACTTTTTCGTAAGACAAGCGCAAATTTCGCCAACATCAGATCTTTTTGTACTAGTGAGAATACAACAAACAAGAAATATAAACAATTTTGAAAATAATACAACTCATTTTAATAAACTTAAAAAATATAAACTAAAGAAATAAATTGATTTATTTGGCAATTTATTGGTTGCTCTCGGCAAACTACCTACTTTTTTTTTTTGCTAGATTATAGGGTCAGCATACAAACTCATCCTCACAATTTGGCTTTCTAAAAATTTTCACCTTATAAAGCATATACGTATATGAATACCAGTATTTAGAATATTAGACTTCAAAGATTTCACAATGGTAGCCATCAACATGAAACAATAACTAACTGACAGATACTGATAAAAATATGACATGCTAACAAAGCTCTTTCTAGATTGCTATGCATATTTAATTCTAACTTGCAAAAAACATCCTTACATTATTATGTTATGAAAGTTATCCAGACATTTTTTTTTTTTTAAATTTAAAACTACTAATGAATCAAACAATAAATATTAATAATCTTCAAATTCTGCATTCAGTCCACCTTTTGATTTAATTAACTATTTTTTTCTAATTTATTTTAAATATAACGCCCCTCCCTTTTGCCAAATCTTGGTCTAGATAGTTGCAAATATTTCATGCTATTAAACAATTTGGATTCATCATTAAATCATTATAATAAAGAACTAATTCCCATGTAACATTTAAACCTGCCATATTTGACATAAACAATGAGACAAAATGATTATTTATACTATTTTAAATAATTAAAAATTCAATTTTCACTTTATACATGTTTTGGTACTTACGTATTAATGCCACCGAAGCTACTGTTTTGGCGGTTTTTAAGTGCCGCCAATCTACATTTAAAATTTTGTGACAAATTATAAAATACATAAAACACTTTATTTAAAATCAAAGCACTTTCAAAATTCAAAACACTTTATTTAAAAACAAAGCAGTCAATCGCATTTTGGTGGAAAATGGGCCGATATAGAGTTTAACATAAATTCAAAACAGTCTCTATTTGTGGTGCATTGGCAGCTCTTTATTGGCGCATTAGCACAACTGCTGCTGCGGTGGCATTAATACTTAAGTACCCATGTTTTGCCTAAATCTGAAATTTTTTAAAAAGTTTAATAAAAAGTGCCGGAGTTATAACATCTAAAATAATATACCTCTGGTGGAAAGTCAACAATAGAGAAGACACCAGCCAAGTCGGGTGACAAACCAGTAACTAGCATAAGAATGGCAGTCCCCGATATAAGTATGCTGTACATTAAAGGCTTGTTTTCTGATAGACTTTCCATGAAGGGATGACCCTGCAATTAACAGAATAATATTAGAAAAAAATAAATTAAAAATATTTACTAGTGAACACAAATTTAAAAGTTTGATAATTTTATTTCCAGCTCAATATTGTTAAAATAAATAAACCAATAAGGCATAATTAAAAATACTGTCAACTGATGTATTTTTATGGAGTTCCGTCGTTGTCTTTTAACATACTCAACAGAATTAATATTAGCCAGTTAATGTGGTTGCATAATTAATATTAGTAAAGACTGCAATGGGATGATGGCTGAGTGACTAGTGCTCAGTGTCACAGGCTTCGAGTTCGGAGTCCCAGAAGTGCCACGGATATTTGTAGTGGTTCGGAATCCACTTTAAACTATAGGTCCTGGTCTAGTATAATTGTTGAGCGTTGGGCTGACAACCCTACCCTGTAAAAAAGGCAACAGCTTCTGTCTCAAAATTTGCTAGTAGGCAGAAAGCCTTGGCTCACCATGGGGCTGTTAAGGCATTGAAGAAAAGGAAGATTATAATAATAAAAATTGCTTTATAATAAAAATATATAAAAGCTATTAAGAAAATAAAAATTTTAAAAATTAAATTTAAAAATTTGGTACAATTAGAACCAGTTGTAGATATGCCAAGAAAAAGATAAATGAATTGTTAAAGATTTATAAAAGAGAAATTTTTAAATTGGAAATTAACTGCAATAGAATTCAGTAACAATTAATTAATATTTAAAGTGTTTTTAAAAAATGGGTCTCTAAAAAATTGAAATTACCCTATAATTAACAGCAAATGTGGCTAATTGAAGAGCCACAGAAATAACATAAACAGTACTATTCAGAAGATTTGGCTGGAATTCTGCATCAAGATCAGCAAATTTGTCAGGCCTAAAAAAAACAAAACATTAAATGAATAATAATTTACAACTTGATATACAAATAGTTTATGATAATAATTTTTACACTGAAAAAAATTCTACATTAACACTAATTGTTATAATTCTTTTAAAAGTAGATTTATTTGTCATACAATATCTGTAATCTGGCTAATTACGAATTGTACTTTTATTTTTAATTATTTATAACAGACTACAGTCTAATTATCATATAATTAATAAGTTTTTATAATAATTGAACAATTATTACACAATTGATAAGTTTTACAAACATCTACATTTTCTAAAACATATATTTCACAAAATAGAGAAATATTGAGTTAGCAATTCATGATGATATTTAATACAAAAATATGATTTCAACACGTATTGAAAGAAATAAAGCAAGTAAAAATACTTTGGTGGTGATCTTGCAGTGGCTTCTCTTACAAGGAATATTAAACAGCTAAAATGAACAGCAAATTGCAGAAGAACAGTTAAAATGGTATAAACATTGAATATATTTGGAAGAGGCCTTTCTTTGGACAGTGATTTCAATGGCTTAAAAAATAATAATAAAGTAAAACATTAGTATTTCATCTAGAAAAATAATAATAATTACAAAATTTGAGAAGACATTATATAATACAGAATCATATGCACCTTTGATCTAGATATGAACAAAAAGCAACCAGCTAATAATAAGCCTTGTAATGTAGCTTGAGTATCACTGAATTTCACTCCATCAAGATAGAGCACACTTTGAGAATAAGCAAGAATCAAGGCATTGAGGGCTAAGATTTTGAACATTTGTAGAGTTGTTACTAAAGTACATCGACCTTGTTTAATCACATGGCAAACTAAAAAGAAAAAAAAATTATTTAATGGCATGAGAAAAAAAAAGGACTTTATATTAGTTTAGATTTTCAGCTGACCATTATCATAAAAAGCTATCCACATGCTTCATCATAAAATACAATAATTTCTTGAGAGCTAAGTTACATATAAGCAAACCTTGTTAAATTGCATCTTTTGAAGAAGCATGAGGCAGGTGGTTTATGAAAAAGTCAGGGGGAAAATAAGCATCAAATGTATGTATAAAAAAAAAACTTAAAAATCTAAATAAAAACAAATTAATTTCTAAAATTTTAAATCATATGAAAAACCTTAAAATATGCATAAATACTACTAATAAACATAATAAAACCAGCTTAATCCTTTCTTCTAAAATTACAATAAAAAAAAAAAAAAACGCAGCATAACTTATTATAATTACTATTCAAACAAGTTAACAAGGCTTTGCATTGTTTAAATGATAATTTTTAAAAATAAATTTATACTAAATTTTAATTTGAAAACAATTTGTACAGTAAAAGAAAAAGAAAAAAAAATCAAGTATTCTTTAACAGAATTAAGCAGATCATTTATATAAAAAGTGTAAAAAACATAAAATAATTGCATAAACTAACAACTTACTACATTGAATAGAAGACAACTTAGATGTAAATGGAGCAGCAATACTTGCATCTCCTAATTTCACTATCTGAGCTGGATCTTCGGCTTCCATTTCTCTCAAAATCTTTTGGATCTTTTTCTATGAAAAGAGAAATTGGTACACATAAGTTTTTCTTTAATAGCTGAAATATTCATACATAACATAACTTATTAAGTTTCTGAAGGTTATTACTTCTTTGATTTGGTTTAGTAAAAAATTTTTTTTTTTTGTCACTCTTGAGAGTTTTTTTGACTCTTTAGAGACTTCTTTTTTTCTTGTAAGTAAGTAATAATATAAAGTTTTTATGCGTGTTTATACACAGCCTGAATTTGCATTTAAATTTCACCAAAATTAGTAGAGATACTTGTAATGAAATGACAAAAAATTTAAAAATTTGATCAATATTCACTAAGAAATGAATGACCCAATTAGGTTTTATGCCAAATTGAAGACTTTTCATGGTCGGTGAATTTTTCAAGGTTGATCTTATGTTTTACATCATTAATATATATGTAAAATAAATCAATCAAACATACTAACCCCTTAATTGCAACCACCTAAAATATTGTTTAATAATAAAAATTTAAAAAAAGACAAGATAAAACTGTTTTGTAGTTGCAAATGCATGTTTAGAAATAAAAATTAAAAAACAATACTAAACAAAATACATAAAAGGGCAACATTACATAGAATACTCTAAAAATCAAGATCAACATTAGATAATTTTTATTAAATAATAAAACATAATTTACAAGTAATTCTACTTCCATTTTATTCTATTGTTAATTCTTACATTTAAGAACAAACATAACCTCACCCCTTTTCGAGTATCATAAGAAAGCATTTCAGAAAATTGATTCTATTTAGTAGAGAAATTATACTATTGATTCCTTGAAATTTAATTTAAATCCGAGGTTAAAATTTATATTAAAAAAATAATAAAAAAAAACATTTAAAAATGCTTATTATTATTATTATTATAAAATTATTAGCTTTACCATAATTTAAATAGTCTAAAATTGAAGATAAAAATAACATACTTGTGCTTCTGTTAAGTTATCCTTTTCTAGTTTTGAATTCTTATTCTTAGATTCAGGTCTTCTAGAAACCTTCCCTTTGGAAGCCATTGATTCAAGTTTGGAGATCACAGCATTGTTCCCAGTGTGGTCATTAGATTCCTCTTCTCTGTGTCTTCTTATTCTAGGAGCTGGTCTCTCAGGGACACCCGATAATATAGCAACACCTTTTATTGGCAGAAAAGAAATTTTTTATTTTTCAGCTTTAATTTATTATTGAAAATCTTTAGATATATATTGTTTACATTTAAATTTTTATATGTTTGAAATCTTTATTAATACATTAAATTTTATACTTAATAAACCTAAAAAAAATTATAATTTTAAAACAAATCAGAAAGGAAAAAAATGTTAGAATATCACAATCTTTACATAAATCAAAAGAAATAATTCTTACCGACATGTGAATGTTTCAGTGCTCCAACATCATTTGTTCCATCTCCACACATTAAAGTGACACATCCAAGGCTTTTTAATGCAGTGATGACATTTTCCTAAATAATTTTTTTCTTTATTATTTTAAACTCGGAAATAATATTTCAAATTAAAATTGTTACGAAAAATACTTACTTTTTGCTTTGGTGCAACTCTTGCAAATATTTTAACATGTGGTAAAATATTTTTCAAAAACTTAGGACTTTTTGCAGATAAGTAGGTTATACCCTAAAAGGTATAGTAAAAATGATTTTTATTTTTATTATATTAAATTAAAATTCCAAGAGAAAACTTATAAAAATATCACAACTTATGTTTTCAAAAAAAAAGAAAAGTAAAAACATTTATAAGCAAAAAAAACTTTTTTTATTATTGAGACTGTTAATAAGATAAGGAAAATAACAAATATAACAATAATATTTTTAAAACTGAAGGTTGTTAGTTATTCTGTAAAAAATTATTATTAAACAATTTCTGTGACACTATATTTAATATTTGAAAAAAAAAAGGGCATATGTGTTGCATGCATAACTTGAAAAGAAACAACAAAAGGAAAACTTGAAAAGAAACATTTAATTTCGAGAATACAAATTAAGCTTTATTTTAAGAAAAATAAATTTCTATGTCAGTAAATTTTAAAAATCAAATTACTTTTTTTTTTTTTTTTTTTTTAAATTTTAGCTTCATTTAAGGTGAATTAACTAAAATACAGTTAAATTAAAAAAAAATTAATTAATCAAAAAATTATTGACATTCTTTTAAATTCACGAAGTTTCATTAATAGCATTTTAAAACACATAAAAAATTAATTTAATGCATAAAAGAAATGAATTAACATTATTTAAAAATCAAAAAATTCATAAATGTAAAATATCTATAAGACAAAATTAATTTGTGTAACAAATATATGATACATACTTCACCTGTAAGACAAAGATCATAACTCGAATAAAGTGTTGCAGGTTTATCGGGAATTTCAGAAAAAGTCACACTCTCATCAATAGATACCCAACTCCATTCACAATCTAAAAAAAAATTTAAATTAATACTATGTAATTGAAGTAATTAACCTTTTGAATGTTACTAAAATTAGTTTTTAATAGATTTGGACTGTTCATAATATCTTACCTTGTTCAGATGCTGCTGCTGGTGTAAAGATAAGTGTTTTGCTATGATTTGTAAAATTCAACTCTCTAGCAACATGGCATGCAGTGAGCGGAGCATCTCCAGTAATCATTACCACCTGAAGCAATAATTTGTTCATAAGTCAAAAAGAAGTTTTAATTAAGATAGTTCTAAAACTTCTACCATTTAATATATTTACCATGATTATTTAGTAGACAATTTTGATGCTAAGATTTATACTAAGAAATTTCTTTTATCAGCAATGTAATTCGAAATTAAAATTAATATACACCATCTAATTTTATTGCTTTTATAATTATATATACATTTTTTACTTATACACTTCTGGTACTACTTTATAGCTTTATTAGTTATTTTTATATTCACAAAATTGAACAAATTTATAATCCATTCAATTTCTAATTTATTAAGTATTTGTTTAGTTTCACTAAAAAAACTAAGATATAATGAATCTCAAATTATATGTATACAAAATTTACAAGTTGAATATATTAAATTTAGATAAAAGTTAAACTGTAGAGTGCAAGTTAAAATAAATGAAAAAAATTGTATTGCTTTTTATAAACCTTGCATTTACGAATATAGTAACATACAAATAAAATAATTTTCTTACACAATGGCTGGCAGCAAGAATTTCTTTAATAACTGCTTTGGAATCAGATTTAAGGGGACAGGATATAACAACAAAACCAGCAAAGCTCAATTTCTTTTCAATATCATCTCTTGTCAACACTCGCACCTAAACAGATATTTGACACAATATAAAAAAAATGCATTGATTTTTTTTTTTACAAAACCAGCAAAAAATGAAAGGCAAATATTTACATAAGTTTTGATATACATAGAACTTCATTAAAAAAATTTATTTTTCAATAATAATACTATAAAAATACTAATTGATAATAAAATTATAAAACATTTTACTTCCTGATGAGATAAAATTCCCAATTCTCTTCTTCCTAAAGCTAACACTCGAGCACCACGACGAGACATGTCTGTATAAATTTCATCATAATCATTAGGAACTTCCTCAAACTGAAAATAAAAGTGTTTGCATTCCAGCATTAAATTACAAATAAATGTAATAACTTAAAAAGAGTAATCTTTGACAATAATATTTTAAAAATATATAATTTGAAATTTTTTTTTTCTCGATCAATTGTTAAATTTTCTAAAAATTTCTAAATAAAACAATTGATTTCTATATTTTAATTGTTTCAGATTTCAAAAGAATGTAACAAATATAATATTTATGGAAATTAGTAAATTTAAAAAGGAATACATTTATTTAAAAGTCTCCATATAGTATTACAAACATACACATCTTCTATGAAATAAATTGACATTAAAAAATCTTTACATATTTAAAATAAAGCAAAAAATAGATTAAAATGGTATTTATTTAATTATTCCTGAATTGCTATAAAAATCGTAATATACCAAAGAGCACTATAAAATTTATAAAGAATTTTTTGCTATCATTGGTACGATTAAGCTGTTTCAGCAATACTGAAATTTTTGTTTTAAATGAGTAAAATAATTTGGATATTTTTTTTTTTTTGATTTTACATACTAAACCTCAATTTGCAACTATAATTTGATCTTGAATTTATAAACATAAATCAATCAAGTTAAATTTATTTTTAGAACAGCTACAAATAATAAGTATTAACTAAACACAATTTTATATAAAAGAAATGCAAAGAGAAATTTGGCTGTAAATTTTAAAATTTAGTAAAAATTTTTTGGAATACAAGGATCTTTTAATGGTCTTTAAATTTTTTTTATGTTAAAGAATTTTTCAATGCAGTATTTATAAAATAGTGATAAAGTAACAATAGAATATCCTACAAAATTTGCTTAACAATAAAATTATTTTGATATATTAAATATTGAAATATAAAAAAATGAAGTAATAATTGCATTATTTCAAAAACATTATCAAGAAGAAAAAAAGTACCATTGGTTTTAACGTCTCTGGTGCACCTTTAACAGCAACTATATATGAAGTATCTGAAGTACCAGGAGGATTATATCCAGCAATAACAGACATTCTTTTCAAACTACTAGAGAAATGAAATCGGTGAAATATTTTCATGCCGGACATTTTTCCTTTTCGAGGAACAACTGCATCACCTATAAATAAATGTAATTGTTCATTTGAATGCAAAAAAATCAAAGAACATTCCATCAATAGACAGTAAAAAATAAAAAGTGAAAATTAAAAATATTTTTTTTTTAATGTAATTAAATAAAATATATATTTCTTAACATAAGATTATATTATAATGTAAGGGTAAAAACCCAGAGATTTATCTGATGGATATATCATTAATATTGACAGAATACATGAACATGACACCCAAACAATCTTTGTTAATCTACATGCTAGAGCAATAACAAAAGCAAACCCTATCAACATAAATGAAGCCACAATATAAAACCTAAATGTAAAAACGATATGAATGTCTCAAGTATGCCTTTGACATTGTGAATTTTCACTATGTTATCCAGGTGCCAAAACATTCAGACCCAAACCAAGAAGCTATTCTATTTTCAGCTAAAAATTAACAATCCATTCAGCTACAAATCAACTAATATATAAGTGAAAATTAACCAATACAGAAAGAAAATTATAAAAACCTTTCGTTAGATTCCATTCAACAGCCATTAAAGTTGCTTTTTCAAGTGGATCCCCAACAATACCATCATCAAGTTGGGCTAAGGAATGACATGTTGCCAGAACTTGTATAGTTTCAGGAGGTACTTCACTAATTGAGCAAATTTTACCTTCCTTTCTATTAAAAAATATAAACTGGTAAATAAATATTTAAAAATATTCATGAAAAAAATTTCAGAGATTTACTTATTAATTTTATTCCAGAAAAAATATTATAAACGGAAAAACAGCTTTTCCAATAAATCTTCAGAAATATCATTTGGCATTTACTATTGTAAATTTCAAAATGATAAAAATAAACTTAAAATTATCAAAATAGACTTATTTTAAAATTAAAATGTTTCAATGGAATATAAATTCAAGATGCACTGCCTAGTTAATCACATAGTTCACATGCAATAAAAAAAAAATTTAACTAGAAGGTGAACAAAAATTTTTTTTTTTAATCACTTTTACATGAAGAAAATTTTTAAGTATATAATATATCAATGATAAAAATATAGCCTTAAATTAAAAAAAAAAAAAAAAAAAAAAATTAAACTAACTTACTTCAAACCAGCGACTCCTTCAACAATTAAATTATCACTTGTAAGAGTGCCAGTCTTATCAAAGCAACAAATTTCAACTTTTCCAGCAAATGGAATGCGAAAAGGTTCTGTACAATATACATCTTCAAAAGATAAACAATACATTAGTTTTAACAAATATTTTTAATGACACATTTTGTACTTTTTTCAAGTAATGACATTAAAATCACTAATTTTTAATAAGATATACTAATACTTAATCTACGAACTATTACATCATTAAAATATTAATACACGATAATCAAAGCAGGCAGATCATTTAATTAATTATTAATCATTAATTATTTAAAAAGCAGGATGATCTAAAGGTAAAATAATTAACATACGATTTTCTTAGTTATAAAATTAACCATTTAAGATGTTTTCACAACTAATGTCAAATAATAAAATTCAATATATTGTGCCTTTAAACCAACATTGGATGGCTTGGCACTTTCTATAATCCATTACCAACTGAGCCATCCGCATTAGAATTTTCTCATGTGGATTCGTTGACTTTGACCATCACATCATAATATAGTGACACTTGCATTTTCAACCAGTATTAATCATGTCAGTTTTCATTTCAATACAGCATAGAATTCATAAATCTGCAGAACTCTTCTGTACAATTGACAACAATTTTTGAATAGACCCAAATCATGGAAGCAAGCGATATTAAATACTTTTTTAAACAGTAATGCTCATATGTATTTTTCTTGCCATACAGTAACTGATCATAAAATACCTATCCTTGCCCAGTATTAATTTTTCTTTTGAGCTGTGTTTTTTTTTTATCGACACACGAATATTTCATTAAATCTATGTTCAATGCAAGAATTTAATTCTGTAATTGCTAAAATGACAAAATACTTTGGCTGATATTTATATTGTTCAGAATATGTCCATGTTTTAGTTGATCAAATTATTATGTAGAATAATTTATCTTTGGTATCCCTGTTAAAAATATATTAATGGTTAATAATCCAGAGAATTCGCTAATCTGGCATGGCCACAGTCTCAAATGTGCTAGATTAAAAAGCACTTACTGTATTTACAAAGTGACACAGAAGATTAAAATTAAAAATTTTCGATCTTTATACTTACATAATTTTGAGAGTGCTAACAGAGACGTATTAACAGCTAAAGAAAGTTCAATTGGAAGTTCGGGTGGAACAACAGATGTTAATATCAAAGCACATTCCAAAAACAATTTGTACTTATTTCGTTTAGGATCTTCGGTTCCTGTTAGGAAAATATTTAATCAATAACTAATGCAAAAAAATTTACTATTTAAAATACTATTATTTCTATAACAAAGAACCTGATTTGCAAAAACAAAGCATTTCATATTCTTCAATAATTTAGAGAGAAATTAAAGAATACACTTCAAAAGTTTTGGAGAACGATTTATTAGTATAATTTCTAAATAATCTTAAAATACAATAAATTTCGGATTAGTGAAAATTTCATAAAAAAAAAACAAACTTTTTTTTAAGGCATTACAATTCAACAGCAGTAATTTGTTTTTAATAATGAATTATAATGATATTTGTATATTAACACTCATCCATTAGAAAATCATGCTGAGTCAATGTATATGCATAACACAAAAATGGATATAGGAAGATACTAATTACAAAAAACGTTAGAAAGCTCAGAAAAAAAAAAAGTTTAAAAATACTTTCAAATAGCATTAGTAGAATAGAATTTCAAAATTTCTTTCGAATGAAGTATTTTTAATTTTTAGCAAAAATTTCTGTATGTTTAAGGTTAATTAATCATGATACTACTAGCTTTTAATAGCAACATATGTAATTATTACAAATAAATTTTATTTACTATTATAGAAATCATCAGGACTATGAGGATTAAATTTGGGGTTCATTAAAAAAATTACCCAAAATAAATTATTAAAATTTGAAGGTTAAATTTTCTACTTGGAAATTTGAACAATTTATATTTGTAATGTGATAAAACAATTTTCTTAAAGGAATAAATTCAATCATATTTTTATCCAAACCTTTGATCCACACATAAGCAGATGCAGCAATGGCAAAAATAAGTAGGAAAAGAATGAAGCAAAATGTTTCCAAATTATTAGCAGTAACTCGCTTCACACCAAAGAGAATGGTTCTTAAGAGCTTTCCTTGAGAAGTATTGAAACTGGTTCTTAAAACATATGCAACACATCCATTGTCAGCACCTGGAAAGTTGAATGCATGAAATCAGCAAAAATTAGAAACTAATAAATTACTTTTAATCAAATAGTTATAAGATAAAATCTTACACCATTAAAACAAATAAAAGTACCTAGCAAAATATTAGCAAGTTTGTTAATCTGGTAATTGTTCAATCGCAAATAGGAAAAAAAGGTTTATTGTGTAATTGAAGTGTAATAATTCGCTTTGACATTTATTTATGTTTATCAAAAGCCTCTATTTCTTCCAATAAGGATGTCTTGAGGGTTAGAAAACAATAATTTATAGTTGCATTACCTGCACAAGAAAAAAATCACACAATCATATAGAAAAAAAAAAAAAAAAATCCACGCATAAATTTGCAAACCACATATTTATTCTGCCATTTTTTAAAGCCTAATACACATATCATTATTTCCGTCTTGATAGCACATGAAACAAACAATAAATTTTACAAATAGAAAATAAAATATTTAAATATGTACATAATTATTTATATAACTATTAATGTATACTACCATTAAAAAATATTAAAAATATTTAATAGACAATTTGTTTCAAATCTGTCCACTACATTATTTTAAAAGACAATAAAGCTACCTTTAAGTCCAGGGCTTGTCTTTCCAGGTGGAGTATGTTGTAATACTTTTGTTCCACCATATAATACATGTAAGCGACCATGTTGTTCTATATCTAAAAATTCCTTAGATTCTAAGTCTTCAATGGGTTCCTGAAAAACACAAAATAATTATTTTAATTGTTTGTTGACAAAATTCACATGAATGATATTTCTTCAATGCTTATGTTTTTATGTGGTTGTTTGGAAGAATTAAAAGGGGTGTTTGTAAGAATCAAATTTCGAAAAAGATTTAATTTAAATAATTATGTATATGATTTTAAGCAGCAAATAATTAAAATATATATACAAAATACTGTAAAAGTGAAACAGAAAGTCACCTAAGTTGATTTTTAAAACATTTATTCTCTTACTTTCATCTGTGGCACTGATTCTCCAGTCAACATTGATTCATCAACAATGCATGGACCTCGAAGAAGAAGCAAATCACATGGCACCAAATTATCATTCTGAGATCTTCCTAAAAAGAATACCCAAATTTTTAGTATAGATTTGAATTCAATAGGACAATTATTTACAATTTTTAAAATTAAATATTAAGAATTTATGCACACAAATTATTTTAAATATATCAGTGATCCAATTTTTAATAAAAATCCAATAATCTAATCTATCAACAATGTCAAACTCCTTAAATTACACATACATAATTATGAAATAGCAATCAGTTATGTATTACTAGTTTAAATTAATATATAATTTAAATACAATGTCATTACTACAATATATATTAAGAGATGAATTATTCATATAATAAGCTCAGATGAATAGCTATAAACAGTTTATGTGCAGCACATTATTATTAATTTATTAAATGAATACAAAAGGAATTAATATTAATCTATATTTATAGCATTTCTATTTCATAAAATTTATTTCTTTTGAGTTCTTTCATAAAATTTATTTTTGAGTTCTAAACAAGAAGGTGGGGAAAAGAATTGAAGATAATTTCAAATATTAACAATAAATTTTACCTATAGATACAATATCCCCAGGTACTAAATCACAACTTGGAATTGGTCTCCACTTTCTATTTCGATAAACCTAAAAGCAAATAAAAAATTTCATTGATTCAAAA
Organism: Caerostris extrusa; assembly: GCA_021605095.1. Lineage (NCBI taxonomy): Eukaryota > Metazoa > Arthropoda > Arachnida > Araneae > Araneidae > Caerostris > Caerostris extrusa. The sequence continues at coordinate 270,232 of BPLR01017462.1, forward strand.
TTTACTTTTAATTTATTAAGGTGAAAAAAAAAAATATATAAAATACATACTTGAATTGAATACGGTTTATTTCCCATTTTCCTTATTTCAGATAAATTTCGCAATTGTTGTTGCACAAGAGTACATTCAAAAGCAATCAGCATGAAGAGTGTAAAAACACTGTAGTACCAGTACTCATCCAAACACCACAGCAGAACACAAAATACTTGGAAAACAAAAAAGGGGGCAGTTGCTCTTTCCTTAAACAATTCCATAAATTCTGGCACAACCATTTCCAACCTAAAATTATTATGATTTTATATAAATACAATTCCTATTTAACAATATAAAAAGGAACTTTTAGAACTGTAACCTGATATAGACACTTTTAGAACTGTAACCTGATACAGACACATATCAATAAAAAAAAATGAATGCACAAACACAACATGTCAATATAAAAATCAAAAGAGAAACAACAATTAGAAATGAGAAATGTAGTTGTTATGTAAATTGTTATCAATATTCAATATACATGATCATGTACTTAACAGAAACACAATCAAATGCATAACAAAACCGTAATATTATTTGGTATATCTTAAAAGTATCTCACAATCAGACCTCTAAAAAAAAGATAAGAAAAAGGGTATTTATTCAAGGTCCAAAGTATATGCTGCATGCTGTATGAGTATACGCTGCACCAAGAAACTGAAAAGCGTTACACACACAAATAACCAAAAGAGTAAAAAAATTAAAACTACATCGTCAGGGGAAAAAAAAGAAAAAGCACAATTACTTATACAATAACAGGGTGTGAAACAAGCTGGCTACTTGCATTTACAGATTTCCTGGACATGTGCTGGTATGAGTATTTATCCAAGAATAAATATGGAGGAGGTTATGTATGTTATTTGTGTGATATATACATATACACTGTTTATGTGCGTGTATATGTCTGTCTATTTATGTATGTATAACCAAAATATACAAATTGCAAATTGATGTCATGCTTAGACAAACAAACACTGTAAAATATATATATGAAAATTGAACATTAAAAAATAATACTTCCCAATATTTATATTCTCAACACTGAGTGCTTTATTAACATGCTTTTAAAGTTAAGTCTTTAATTATTCTGCAACTCATATAAAAAGTATTGCAAATTAAACTTCTCGATGAATTTAAGTAAAAATGAACTATTTACATCAAACGCATGAGTACATTAAAAAACTATCAAGTGATAATATTTGAAAAAAAAAATGAAAATTCTTCAAATAACCATTAAATTATTTAACTTTAACTTTTACCAAGACATTTTTTTCAGATAAATCTTTTAGACAATAGGGTAATGAAGGGAGGAAAATCACATCATTTGATATAGATAATTTCAAATTATATTTATTAATCAGAACGTTTCATTGATTGAAGAAAGGACAGTGTAAATTTTAGAAAAAAAAAAAACATTAATGTATTGCTATATTTCCAATAGGAAATGCAATGTTATGAATTTTGTACTAGTTACTAATATGCTAAGAAAGGTAACATTACATAGTATGTAATTAATACAGATTTTCTATCCAAATGTAACTTTTTGCACTTCAAAAAAGCCCCACAAAAATTATTGTTCTATTTATAAGCAAAAACGCATGCATATATGTATGTTTATAAAGATGTATATGCATGTATACAGTTGAATATATGTCTATATGAGTAGTCTACTGGTATGGACATGGATCAAAGTATAAATATGCATGCATGATCTGTATCCATTTCTATTATATGTGCCTGTGTTTATAAGTAAGGTATGCATGATCATATGCAAGTTTGTAATTACAAATGTATATAAATCTATATGAGAGTTTGTATATATTTATCTGGGTATTTATGTTTGTATGTATTCACATTCGTATGTTTCTATATATGTGCATATGAGTGTAATAGTGTCTGTGATGCAACTGTAAACATAATGTATGCATTTATATGATGTATGTATACACCCTTCCAAGCATGCCTGTGCGTGAATGTACACACAAAGTGTATGTGCAGGTATGATTGTATCGATATATATGTGTATGTAAATTTTTTGTTGTATGCATAGATTCTTATATACAGACATACACATTTACATTCATACAGGTCTATATATATATAAACATATATACATAAACAGACACAAACAAATATATACTTTAGTACATTTAAACAGACGTGCATATATTACATACCATATATATATATATATACAAATAACATACATTACATTATGTATTTGGATGCATCACAAAAAACATATTGCATACATGGAATCATACAAATGCACATGTATATATATATATATATATATATATATATATATTAGAAATGTAAAAAAATTGAATTTGATTTTTAAAAAAAAATGAACTTGGACAGCCAATCCAGTAAAAATAAATGTCTTATTGGGAAAGAAATTTTTTTTTTTATCGCATAAAATTAATAGCTCTAAGTTTTTAGAGATATGTCATTTAAATTAAAGAAAGTCCATATTATGACTTTTTATACAAGTTTTATCCAAATTCATAAGAACGTAAAAAAAAAAAAAAGAAAAGAAAAGAAAAGAATTTTTGTCAAATAAGAATTAAGAGTGCAACTTAGTTTTGAAGTCAAATATAATTAATTCATTCATTTTATTCTAATATTTATTAAAACTGTTATTAATATAATTTGATACATTATAAATAAATCTTCATTGCCTAAATACTAACAATAGATGGCAGCATGGCTACAAGAGTTGTAAAGAATATTATATAAATCTAGGCACTTAAAAATTAAGCTAATTCAAAAGTTTAATAAAAAGTGGAAATATATATATATGTGTCTTTTACATAAAAGTGTACAAGAAACAAAAATAAAAAAAAAAACCTACTCATTTTTTTCCATATTTGGTTTCAGCAATTTTTAACTCTGCTTCATCTGCAAAACCTTTCCATTCTTGATAATATTTAAAAGAAAGATTGTCGGGAAACAATAAACCTTGAAATGCTTTTTTTATCAAAATCGTATACATATTTAGTTTTCTGGAATTTAAACCATACATGATGGCCATTATCACCCTAAAAAATTAAAATAATAATTAGTTGAAAATAATCAAATATAATATTGAAATATTAATTTATTAATATTTTCACTAAATGATTTAAAACTTCTTAAATATCTTTCTTGTAATAAAATATATTAAAAAAATTTATATGACAGGGTGGCAATGTGGTACAGTTTAATGTGGATTTCGAACCACTAACAAACATCCATGCCACTGCCAGGATTTGAACCTGAAGCCTGTGGTACCAAACGCCAGAGGGCTAACCAATTGGCCATCAGGCCACATGTGACAGAGGAGCAAGGTTGCTCGAACTAAGAAGATACTGATTCTATAATCTATTGATCAGTAAAAGCAATAACGTTTTTAAAAATTATGGAGCAATATTATTAATTAAGGAATGATAAATCTGTTTATCAGGAAAAACTGTTTTTAAAAAATTAAAAGACACAGCATACATAATTAAATTTTAGGATTTTTTTTTTTTTTTTTTTTTACATTTTGATATTGCAAACAGCATACAAAATGCTTACTACAATTACATGTAAACTGCAACTACAGTGACCCTTCTGCTTGTTTTGGGAGAGGGGAATAGGCAAAAACCAAAAGGGATATAAGGGATGAGTAGAAAAATTACAAAAAAAAGAAAGTAGAACCATAAACTGCAGACTTCTGCAACAAATATAAACAACAAAAATGACAGAAAAAAAACCCCAAAAATTAAAAAAACAGATAAGTTTCCAATTTGAAAGAAAATGTCAATTTAAAAAAAAAATCAAAATATCTTTTAAAAGTACATTTATATTTCCTTATGAATGAATCATATAAGAAAAGAAAACTTGTAAATTTTATTGACTTGAATTACCTGATCATGGTTGAGAAATACTAATTCGGGAGAACCATTATTAGCAGTAGGTACAACTTTGGCATAAAGTGCTTTTAAAACATCGTTTTCCTGCAAATAAAATAAAAAAACTGATTAAATAATCTTAAGTGAATTTCAAATTTAGAAAAATTTCAAAGTGAATTTCAAATTTAGAAAAATTTCAAAGTGAACATCAATTTAGATAATTTACATGTTTGTTTTACTACAAAAATAAATAAATATCCGGTCTAAAAACATAAGTACAAATGACATAATCATATATGGAAATTCACCAATGTGACACAACACTAATTAATTATCTTATACCTTAAAATCAATATTTTTAATCAATATTATATAACATAATCAATATTTTTAATCATCAAATATTCTTACTATTAAGTAAATATCATAGAATTCACTTCAAAATTATATCCAATTAACTAGCAATGCAATATTTCTAAACAGATTTATAACCCGAAGTTTGTGAAATAGAAAAACTGCAAGCTTGAAATAATGATGCAAATTCAATTATAACATAAATTACAATATTATTAAATAAATATGGATTGTATGTACAATACATAGAGCATAGTAAATCAAATCACAATAATGATAATAAAGAAAGTTAATTAACTGCATATTATTATATATATATATAATCACTCAATATCTTGAAGCTTGTATTTGTAATTACCCAACAAGAATAGGTTTACACTAGTTAAGCATTAGATATTCAGATAAAATTTAAAGTAGCAAAAATAACATTTCCCTATTAGATTCCAAGATAACAGACTCAAATGATCTTTAATATGGCAAAATAAAAGTTTATATATGGTAGTTGAATAAGGATGCTTGCCTACAAAGGTAACATTAGGCAAGGATGGAGGTGGGGCACATTATTTCCAGCACTACTGTAAACATACATTAAGCTACTTCCTTGCAGTCATCATAATGTACAGTACCCCTCACTGTGAAGTCCTTTTACTACTTGAAAGTTTATAAACATTAGCATGTGTAAATCACAGCAATCAATTGGTAGTTGCTTCTCCCTTCACTGACAGTCAGTTCTCTTTCTTTTCCTCTCTGTTACCTAATGTCTCTTTATCTTTATATTACCTAATGTCTTGTTCTTCATTTTCACCTTTTATATCTCACACAAACTTGTACCATTGGCTAAATCCTGGACTCGGCCAATGATGCAGCTTAGGGATAGTCATTGGTCTAAAAAGGGGAGAATATGTCCTCATCTTGTGTTGCAACTCCAACTTCTCTTTCCGAATAGCAACTAGATGCAAAAACCCTTCTTCACCTCTACATATTTTGCATAAGACAAAGTTGATAAACATCAGAAAAAATGAGAGTACACAATTTGGTCCATAAATTCTAGCATGAGTCAGAGATACACCCCCAACTGGCCACTGCGAATAAAACAAACAACCCCTTCATCATCCCCACAACCTTCATCAAAAGACAATACACCTCATCCTTTCTTTTAAACAAAAATCTATCCCAGCCAGCAGCATTTATATAAGAGCACAATCTGGTCCATAAATTCCATCATGAGTCGGAGATACACTCAAAACAGGCCACTGTCAATGAGTCACCTCACAGAAAATACACCCCATCTTTTCTTTTTAGCAAAACCTTATCCCAGCCAGCAGATTTATCTAAGAGCACAAATAGGAAATGACCCTTTCCCTTTCTTAGAACCTTGCATCAACATTCACATTTGGAATATTTATAAAAGTGCATACAATCTATATATATATGTAAAACAATACACAATATGCATTATTAAATAGATGTCAACGACAGTATATTACCAAAGAAAGTCATCAAACAATTATTTCAGCATCGAAGAAACAACTTGAGTAAAAATTAATTAATCATTCACTAAATATTTAGTTATAAATTTTTTTGAAACAAACATTTTAATATTTTTATACTTAAAATATTAATTCATTTTCACACAGTGACTACCAAGTTTTGCGAAATGCACATGCATAACATTTGAATTTGGAAAGAAAAAACAGGATTAATATATTAAGGGGAAAGGGCTAAGATCATACAAGGGTTTGTGTTATTATAAGTTCACAAGTTAGCAAATTTTGCAGTTGAAATAATGAATTAGCTATGAAATATTTTGATTATTGTTTTTAAAACAAAAAATGTGATAAATACAGAGCAAATACATCAAAAAGCACAAAACTAGAATGATAAAAGTTATATAACAGAATTTCATTTTTATATTAAGTCATTTAATGAAATGTTTTCTACGTTTGATATAATTAAATTTCGAAGAGTACTTACTTTGTTATAAGATAATAAACATCGAATATGAACAGACCAGAGACAAAATAAACACGTCAGAACTTGGACAATACCTATGATAGCCAAAGCTATCATACCGGCTTCAAAATACTCTTCAAATCCATAACGAAAATTAAAAATATAAAACCATGCGAAATAGAAGATAACAAAAGGTCCTACAAAACCAGAAAATAATAGATGGCGCGAACGATATAAAGTAACATTATCGACTAAATCATCCACACCGTATGTGCTTGACGCCATCTTGTTTACATGAACACATCAACAAAACTTGAAAAGTTACAGTTTCGAAATAAACTTTGAAGCAGGACAAGAATTAATCACCGTCGCTTAATGGCTGCGCAGTGGGTTACTGGTACGAGAAGGAAAAAAAAAAAAGTACAGGATCTTTAGAAAAGTTTAAAAGCAGGGTTTTTTTTTTTTTCACTATTAATGTCTTCAAATTTAATTATTTTAATAGTCTTAGCTTAGACAAACCAATGGTGTTCCAAAAATTTTCTTAAAAACCTTTGGAAAATATTTTTCGGAAGTCATTCATAGCACAACAAAATTTTTCATTTTGATAAAATTACATTAATTTTTTCTTACGAAAAATTTCAGGCTTCGGTTTTTTTTTTCTAATAATAATATGATTAACGTTCACATTTTCCGAATTAATTCAAGGAATTTATGGACAAGTGATTAATTTCCAAACCAAAAATTCCTTCCTTCAATGTGATTAAAATGCTACAACATGAAGTCAATAAAATATTTACACAAAAAAATTTAGCATAAATATTTTTTACTGTAACTTATTTGTAAACTATATAAATCATATAGCTGTATATAGCTAATAATATAGCTGTATCATATAATCATATAGCTAATCTATATAGCTGTCAATAAAATACTAAAATTTCATAATTTAGCTGCTTGATAAGGATTATAAAACTCCATCAATAAAGACAATATTAGTTTAAAAGGTTTCAACTGAGACCTGGATGCAGTCGGTAATATATATATATATATATATATATATATATATATATATGCGGTACTCTTAATAACTTTTGTAATTATTATTAGATCTTCACATAAGGGATATCGTTGGATGGACGAATGAAACTAACTTATGGTGTAATAAAGTAGATTGCAAACTTAATTAATACAGGGAATTAATTGCTAACTCGAAATTTTTCCATTGCGGAACCATTGGTTTGTCGCTCTAAGGTCATTTTGTGGCCTGATGGCCAATTGTTTATCGCTATGATCTTTGATATCGCAGGCTTCAGGTTCGAATCCTGACGGTGGCATGAACGTTTGTTAGAGGCTAGAAATCCACTTTAAATTGTAGGTCCTGGTCTATTTAGTCCTCGTGTGCGCAAAAGGATCGTAGAACGACAAACCAATCCTCCATACATCGCTAGATTTTTTTTTGACTTGGATAATTTAGCAAGCAGAAATAACATGGTATATATGAAGGTATGTATTCCTTGATAAAACTAATCCATGCTATAATTAATATTTTTAGACTTTTATAATTTCTTTTGTATTTCTTACCAAAAGTGTTAAAGATTAGAACTGCATTATCAGAAAAAAAAAGTACACAACTATTTATACAATAACAGGTTTTGTACAAATATACAATAACAATAACAAAATATACAATAACAGGTTTTGAGAAACAAGTTGTCCCGTAAATCTGTAAAACTCAAAAGAAATGAACAAAACCATAAAGAAACAACTTTAAAAAATCCAAAAGTAATTATAATAATTTAAAAAATATTAATTATAACATCCTGAGGATAGCTTTATCAAGGAATACGTACCCTCATGTATATCATGTTATTTCTGCATGATAGATGATCCAAGTAAAAAAAAAAAAAAATCTAGCGATGTATGGAGGTTTGGTTTGTCGCTCTGGAGTTATTTTGTGCACACAAGGGCTACGAGTAAACAGACCGGAATCTACAGTTTAAAGTGGATTCGAACCACTCCCAAACCTCCATGCCACCGCGAAGATTCGAACGTGAAGCTTACGGTATTAAAGGCCAGAGCGCCAGCCAATTGACCATCAGGCCGCCAAAAAGTTATGGAGATATAGAGGTTCAAAAATTTAATTATCAGAAAAAAATATAATTAATTAATTAAACTTTCGCTTAATGAATTAATGTCTTGCGTTCAAATTAATTTTTTTTTTTTTAATTTTGCATCAGTCGAAAGAAAATTATTTTCCAAAATTAAAAACATAACTTTAGTTAATATTTTTAGAAATATTTTCTAAAAACATTAAATATTAAATACCGTTATGAAAAAAAAATGAGTTATAACATGCTAAAATTTTTATGTGGGTGGTTTTTTAGAGTTGTCAACGCTTAAGATATAAATTTTTTGAAATTATTATTGAAAATATACAAGATATTCAAGAAAATGCCAATTAGGACAATTCCCAAATTTAAAAAAAATATATTATTATAGGACGTTTTTGCTCAAAAGAAGACGCTGATGTCGCTTGTTCGACTTCGGAAAGCGATTAGTTATCAAGGAAATAATTTAATTCATTTGATTTAAGTTTGTATTCTTTTTAGTTAAATTATTTATTCATTTAATTAGATTTTCTTGTTTTAACAATATTTGTTACCTTTTGTGAAAAATAATGTAGTTCTACATCTTTCGGAAACGTAAATTATCATAATTTATCTTTATAAAATATTAATAAATAAAATTTAAAAAGCAATTAACTTTTAATATCCATATTTCATGTTTAAATAAATTTTTAAATAAGAAAAAAATAATGAATCATTTTCTTTTCTAAAACTATTGGGATAATTTCGAAGAACTGCCTCGGTCTTTGATTTAATATAAAATTGAAAGCCTTATATTAGAAAATATTATAGCGATTATTTAAATTTTTTTTTTTAAATATTAAAAGGGTCTTTAAAAATATTCAGCTATTTTACAAAAGCTATATGTAGTATAGTTTAATATCATTATAATTGATATTATATATATTTTTGTACTAATGCAGCTGGCAATACAGAGATGGTTAGTCTTTATGCCATAGGAAAGGACTGCACTGCTGTTACTCATTTAGAACTAGCCAGAGGGCGCGTGTAGCTTGAAGGTATGATACGGACGCGAGTAACACTACCCCTCACAACGCTCTACCATCCTATTAGACTGGGACCTACGGTTCATTCCGGGACCTACAGCGTTGCCATGGATATTTGTAGTGGTTCGGAATCCTTTCTTTAAACTGTAGATCCCGATCTAATATGATTGTAGAGCGTTGGGTATAGATTAACAACACTATCTCGTAAAAGATAACATTTTCTGTCCAGAAATCTGCCAGTAGGTGCAGACGGCCTTGGCCCATCATATAGCTGTTGTACCGGTGATGATATATATGTCACCACTAGGTCTTCGACGGATAATAATCGGTGGACAATGCCATCCTAGAGGAGAGTGATCTTCGTTTGCATGTCGTACGAGAAAAAAACATGTAAACTCTCACCTAGTAATATGACTATCAATGTGAGACGCATAAACACATTGTGCATAAAGCTTTGTGCACACAGATGCATAAACACATTGCCATCGAATCTCCTCGTTTCCAGAAAACAGTTATGGCATGAGAAGTTTTGCAATCATCAATACGAAACAACTATATGTGTAAAAAGTTCGTTGCCTATTCTCTTTTGAATATTTTGAGTATGTTTGTTTTGCTATGTTATGTTGTTATGTAAAACCCTTATTAGACCTATTGTGGTCTGTAGCTCTGTAATTTGGACTTTGGAGAGATCTGATGAGGTTCATTTGGGTATATTTGAGAGGAAGATTTTAAGGGCTATTCTTGGAGGTGTTAAGGAAAGTGACTGTTGGAGATGACGGTAAAACGCAGAAATTATAAATGTTATAAAGACCCAGATATTATAAAATTTATTAAGATCAATTGGTTAAACTGCGTTGCCCATATATTTAGAATGAATGATTTAAATCCTGTAAAAAGACTCGTTTTGGCATAGCTACAGGGACAAACAGGAAGAGAACGACCCAAGTTGCGATGGATAGACGCAGTTGAAAAGGATTTTGCTCTACTAAAGGTTAAGAATTGGAGAACCCTTGTCACCCAGAGGAATATATGGAAATCTCTTCAAAGGAAGGCCTTGGCCCTCTCTGAGTTGTCGTACTAGTAATGATAATGGAAAAAAGAAAAGCTCTGTTTTTTCTTCTCTCCAGATAGCTCCTATTGGTCAAAGTCCATAAATTTAAAAATCAATGCTTAATAGAGCTGCCTTGAAATAAAAGCTCATTAGTTAATATGATGATATTAATGAACAAATAACAATCTTCATTATTAGCAGGTGTAAGTGGAATAAAAAGCTCTAAAAGTTTGAACTAAGAGTCTCGTTTGCTGTGCTGTCAACAGTCAACTGTGCGTATCTAAGGATGGTCACTGCATCACTGATGTCACTTAAAGTGAAGCATAGAACCTGTTATACACTGGCCTCCAAAAGTTAAGGAACAACCGGCTTTTATGCCTAATTTGTAAATGAATGAATGTAGAAATACCAAATTTGGATGACTATGCAAAAACAATTATGTATTGACTGCAACATAGAAGTTTACATAAGAAATACGCAAAAATTAACACAAAAAAAATATTATCTCTGTTGTAATTATCTCCGATATTTACAACAAAAAAGCAAGCTGGAAAAGTCCATTATTGGAAAAATAATAATCACAGTTTTATGTGGTAAAATGTCATAGAAGCATACCATACGTTTTAACAAGGGATTATGCCCACCCCTAGTTGAATGCACTGGTGGCATCGATTTCTATGTGTGTCAATTAAGTTGTCGGTTACCGAAATTGGAAGAGAAGACCAGACACAGAGTAAATTTTGTACCAGCTCTCTTAAGGACTTTGAGAAGGACTTAAGCAGCAACCTGTCTACTAAGATAGTCCCAAAGATGCTCTATCGGATTCAGGTCTGGAGATCGAGCTGGTCATTCCATTCGCTCCAAACCAAGACTCTCAAGATATTCCTCAACAACTACAGCTCAGTGAAGACGTGCATTATCATCCATCAGAATGAAAATTGCCAATTGCACCGGCATATGGGCGGACATACGGATCAAGGATCTCATCCCGATATTTCAAACCAGTCACAGTTCCTCCTTGGAACACATGCAGGTCAATGTGACCACCGAGTGAGATCTTGCCCAAACCATCATTCCACCACCTCGGTAACTGTGTCTTTCAACAGTGTTGGATTGATGGTATCTGGTGCTTTGTTCCCACCAGATCAGCAGACGTCCTGAATAGCTCTCCATTGTGAATCTGGACTCGTCTGTAAAGAGTACAGGAGCCCATCGCTGTCTGCTGCAGGAAACGTGTTGCCCAAGATAAGCGGGCTCCTCTCTGTCGTCCGTTGAGGGGGATACGCCGGATAGGTCACCTGCATAGAGACCTGAATTGTGAAGACGTCTTCGCACCGTACTAGCGGATATTCTTCTCCCTGATGTTACAGAGGAATCTGCAACAAGTTGCGGCACAGAAATGCATCTTCTCCTTCGGGCCGAAAGAGCTATAAAACGGTCTTCTGCAGGTGTTGTAGCTCTGGTCGACCTGGAACATATCTTCTGGACACAGAAGCTTCTGTTTGATATTGATTCTAGAGACGGTGGATCACACTGCGAGACACGTTAAGACGCCTAGCAGCATCAGCCTGGGGCAACCCCATTTCCATCCATCCGACCGACACCTTAACGAATCGGCCAAACGGCTTTTCTCAGACATTGCGGGACCACACTGCCTATTGTCAACGACTCTGCTAACAAAAGTTACACGCGTAATTACGAAATCCTGATATTTGCATATTTTTCCTTCACTCATATATACCTGTCCTTTTCAATAAAAAAAAAAAAGTGTAACTATCGTTTTTGCATAAAGTTCGTTTTTATCATTTATATAAATTATAAATTTTATTGCTACTGTCACTTTTTATGGTGAACTTCGAAAAACATGCTGTTCCTTAACTTTTGGAAACCAGTGTATTAGAATTCCAAGGTGTGTGTTCATCATGAGTTCGCATAATATAATTTAATTATTCTGCGAACTCATAAATAAAGCAGACAATATCTGTGATATTTTCGCAAGAATATTATTTTAAAATCAAAGTTAATTTCTTCTCATAATTTCGGCAGTTAATTTTTGAATATATGGATGCACACATAATGTATTTTTTTAATATATTGGTTTTCACCTCTTTGGCCATTATAAAATAAATATATTTTGTAAAAGTGTGATAAATCTCACGGGGCCGGAAAATATTCAAAGAGGGCCACGTGCGGCTCATCGTGGGTTGGCCACCCACAATTTCAATTATTTTTTTTCAATGAAATCGACTAAATTTGTCTTGCTTTTTCTTAGCAATTATAACAAGAAAAACGTAAATCTGATATAATAGTCAGTTAATGAATGAAACGACAGCAATATTGATACGAACCCTGTTCTGTAGTTCTAAAATGTATAGGAATTTTGTAGCAAAAATTGGTGGGTATACTGTTCTTCACATATTGAGTCGATTGCATTAAAAAGCTTGGTTTCCATAACGGAAAATGTCGAGTTATCGATTAATTAACCATGTTGATTAATTTAGTTAATTAAATACACTTCACCATAAAGTAGTTACCTTCAAACCATTTCCAATGATATCACTTATGCGAAAATCTAATAATAATTACAAAAATTATCAAAGGTATGCTTTTTTTTTCTTTTTGTTGACTGTACAACAATATGCTTCATTATATCTGCTGAATTTATGAAGTTGTTACTAAAAGAAGAAAAAGGAAATATCTGATGCAGCTTATCTATTGAATAGATTCATCTTCATATTAAACAATGAAATTCTTTTTAAGTGGTGGGAATTCATTTCATTATTTCCTTTTACACTGTAATATTCTAATTTTAGATCCTTTTTTCTATTCTTTACAATTTCACAATATTTCTGCCTTTTCTCAATACTTAATTTTAATTTTTCCTTGTACAAAGTCATCATTTTTTATAAAGAGAAAAAAAGTATGTTCATAAAGATTGCGCATATTTGCATGCAAATTACAGATTTAAATGCATCATTTCTACATAAAAACAGGCAAGGAAATAAAAAATAGCTTAAGAGTATATTTTTTTGTTTATCAGTGAGATGGGTATTAACGATATTTTGGTTTATCTTTGGGAATTAATTCCAATTCTTCATTTTTGATTAAATTTAAATTTAGCCACTAACATTAACCAGTTTAAATTACAAAAAAGGTTAATAAATAAAATGCAAATTCACCTTTTTTTTTTTAATATATCGTTTATTATATGTAATTTGTTATATCTAGGTGCCTAAGTGGGGAAGAAAAAAGATATAACTATCGAATTTGAAGGCCAACAGCAACACCAATGTATTTCATCTTTTAGTTATTCATTTGTATGAAATAATCTATGATGCCTAGCAGATAACTACACTGAAATTGATAACAAAAATAAAATTGAAATTTCGTATTTTGAAGTTATGTTTGCAGTTTAACAACGGTAAAAAAAAAAAAAAAAAAAAAAAAAAAATCATTAAATGAACAAAGGGGGAAAAAAGGAATTTTATTGCATAAATTAAATTTTTTTTTAGCCAAACAAGTTTTTAAATCTAATTTATTTATGTAGCATTTTCTTTTTTTAAGAAACAAGATCGTGATTCAATTTTCACTGCAATAAAATAGTAATAGGAACAGACAAGTTAGTTGTTGCATTTCATATTCAATACCCAGAAGCAAATCTCCCCCCGCCCCCCAATTCCTTTCTCATTTATACAGAAAAACTGCAAAATAAAAATTAAAAAAAAACATCATATGGTTATACAAACATCATATATTCATTCTCTACATTGCATTTTGCCACAGCATACAGAAATCACATGAAATTTTAAGCATATTTATTTCATACACAATCCAGTCATGACCACCTGTCAAAAGCCAGAATAACCACCTTTGGCAGATCGGACCGCTGCGAGACGTGCAGAAAGAGAGTCAATTAGGTTTCTGAAGGTGTTCACTGGGATGTTGAGCCATGCCGACTCCAGTGCCTTGGCCAGTTGAGCTAGATTACGCGGTTGAGGATCCATGGCGCGAACAACCCGATCGAGGTGGTCCCACAGATTCTCGATTGGGTTTAAATCCGGTGAGTTTGCTGGCCAGGGGAGTACGGTAAACTCATCCTTGTGCGCTTCGAACCACGCCATACACTGGGAGCTGTATGACACCTCGCATTGTCCTGCTGGTAGATGCCATTATTCTGAGGAAAATATTCGCATGTAGGGGTGGACACGGTACGCAAGGACAGATGCGTACTTGTGCTGATCCATCATGCCTTCCACGATGATGAGTGCACCCAGTGAATGCCAGAGAAACATTCCCCAAAACCATAATGCTCCCTCCTCCAGCTTGGATCCTTCCGTCAATTGTTGCAGGGCGTTTGCTTTCTGACGTTTCACGCTGTATACGTCAACTTCCATCTGTCCGATGGAACATAAAGCGTGATTCATTGGAAAAAGGCACCTGTCGCCACTCTGTGGACATCCGGTTGCGATACTGGCGTGCAAATTCCAGGTTTCGTCGTCGATGAACAGCAGTCAGCATAGGTACATTAACCAGGCGTCTGCTGCGGAGGCCAATGCGGAGCAACGTTCGTTGAACCGTTGTCGAGGATACACTCTTGGTAGCCCCTTGGTTCATCTGGGCGGTCAGTTGCTCAACAGTTGTACGTCTATTCGCCCGAACGCATCTCCGTAGCCTTCGTTCGCCTCTGCCATCTATAGCCCGTGGTGCACCACATGTGTCACGTCGCTGATTTTGGATAGTGCCATTTTGCCATGCACGGTATACTTTTACCACGGCGGCACGCAAACAGTTCACAAAATTAGCCGTTTCCGAAATACTTCCACCCTTGGCCCGAAAGCCAATAATCATGCCCTTTCGACGTCGGATAAATCGCTATGTTTCTGCATTACGCCAATGATTGAAATGCTTTCCGATGCCCTAGGACATCCTTTATATACACTCCACTGCAATGCTGCCACCTGCCTATTGTGATGGGTTATTTCACGTTGGCGTCGAAAGTAGGTGGTGGTCACATTAATGTGACTTGACTATGTATATGGAGGAGTTTATAATGTGCACCATGGAATATTCAGTATGAGTGGAATCAAATTTTAGATTACAATCACTGTGATTGTTTAGAATGAATGCACAATTTCAGAAATTTTTCATAGCATATACAAACCCACTCAAATCAATGGCTATGTTAAAAACATTTTAGAATATTTCTTAGTTGCTTTTTACATTCTAAAGAAATACTATATCTTTTATTCTTTCTTTCACGATAATTTTATTTAAAGCAGCAATATATACTGTAAATTATTGTTGTATATAACATTGCTATAATTTTCTACAAAAACAAATTTGATCAAAGACCATGATTAATATTATATATTACAGAAAATTTAATATAATGTTAAGAATTTTTGTAAAGGTATGACTCAAAATAATTATTAATATATCTGAAACAGAATCAGGCTACAATTTTCAGGTAACAGAAATTTAATTTGCAGTTATTAAGAGACACAAGGAAAAAAGAAATATAAACAATTTTATTAATTTGGTTCAATATATTTACAATAATGGCAAATCCAAGGGAAAATTATAAAATCTATTAGAAAAAAAAGAAATTACTCAAAAAAATGCAGGAATTTTATTAAAAAAATTATTTTGTAATAAATTAAGGTTACATCTTGCTTATTTACGTGACTGAAATACATTTGTCAAACATATATATAATTCTTCTGTATATGTGTTTGTCACTGAACTTCAGCTAAACGACTGGACCAATTTGGATGAAATGTTTTGTGTGTATTTGAGTATGTCCCTGAATGGTTTAGATTCACAATTGGACCCGGCAGGTGG
Source organism: Caerostris extrusa (assembly GCA_021605095.1). Lineage (NCBI taxonomy): Eukaryota > Metazoa > Arthropoda > Arachnida > Araneae > Araneidae > Caerostris > Caerostris extrusa. Next base: position 286,472 of record BPLR01017462.1, read on the forward strand.
CGCTGCAATTGGGTTCTTCTGTACGAATGTCTGTCACTGAACTCCTCCTAAATGGCTTGACCAATTTTTGATGAAATTTTTTTGTGTGGAGAATACATGGAAACATGCAAGTGTTTTTGTACTATCCCCTTTGTTGTAAGTCGCCACCAGATGGTGCTGCAGTATATCAACTTCTGTACCAATTCAACCAATCGACATGAAAATTGGTAATAATATGTATTCCGAGTACGGAAAATAGGTTTGCGCTATATATATATATAGCGTAAACCTACGCTATATATATATATTGCTTAGAAATATCTGAATAGTCTCTCTTTTACATATCTAGTTTTTTTCAATATTAGTATTTTGTTACAGTTATCTAATTCCATTATAATGCAATTTGTTTGAAGATGTTTAGAATACAAATTTGTAATTTGAAATAAGTTTTGTTTTTATTTTGTTGTGAAAAATGTTTATAAATATTGTTCTTAAATTTATTTTGCATAGAAAAAATAAGTAACTAAACCAATTGTACACATTTCTTTGCAAATAGAAATGCTTTATTTTACAAGACATTTTATACAAGTATTCTTCATTTGTGGCTAATAAACAAATGATACTTGATTTAGAAGATGTTCAGAAACATATTAATTGTCTTGGTTGTATTGCCATGAAAACATTTCCTGTAAAAATTTAGAAAGTAAAAGAAATCATTACAATGTGTTATTAGCATATTTTTTTCATGCATAAAAAAAAAAGAATTTGTAAATAATATATATTTGCTCAACTTTAGAGTTAAACTTTACTCGGAAAGAAAATAGGAAATAAATAAATAAATAATTTTTAAAACATTTATAGAACACAGAATAGCAGTTTTATTTATTTATTTTTAATTTATTTTAAAGTGAGAGATACAGAAAAAATAAATTATTATAGATATACCTTAATTACTTTCCAAGGCTATATTCAAAATTTGCTATTAAATCCATATGTTTGAATGCTTCTGGTTGCTTATTGAATTTTTGCACCAACAGCAATTTTTCATTGTCACTACCACCATAATATAACTGCAGTTGATTAGTTAAACACTGTGCTTCATGAGCTTTCTAAAAATAAGGAGAGAAAATGATAAAAAAATAAATAACAATGTAAAAAAATTTTCTTAATGATAAAATAAACATTAAAGAGTGAAAGAAAGAAACTGATAAAAATTTGATGAAATCATACATTTTAATAATATTATACAACATTATTTAAAAGCCTATATATATATACTAGCAGACCCAGCATATGTTGTTCTGCCAAAAACATGCATTGTAGAAAATTAAATATCGCGAATCTATTCTCCATGTTCCAATATATGTGCATACTCATTTTCATGGATATCATTTGAAAGGTATATAAGATGAAATGCCACAGCACCCTCTGTTTGGAAGTAACAACAAAGTGGATAGCATGAATCTATTTTCAATACTTGAATACATATTATTATTAATTTTCATAGCGATGGATGTAACGGAATAGAAGTTGATATACTGCAGCACTATCTGGTGATGACTTACACTAAAGGGGATAGCATAAAAACCTTCTCCTTGTTTTGTCAAACACACACTAAAAACTTCATCAAAATCGGTCCAGATGTTTAGAAGGAATTCAATGGCAAACTCATGTACAAAAAATTACATATATAAAGATATGTATTAAATATATTAAGAACGATTACAATTTAAGAATTGGAAATCATATTCTTTTATAACAATATTACATAAATATTTAGAGTTGTTACATAGAATTCCATACATAGAATGCTTTTCAAATATTAAACATTCTTATTCCCATTTTATGCATTAAACTATAAATGTATAAAAGTAATAAAACTTGCAGAGCCCAACTTTTAATGCACTAAAATTGCTATAAGTAACTATACAAAACTTAAGAAGTTCTTAATACAGAAAAAAAGTAATCTTAAGCTATCAGCTGATTAAATAGTGCTTAATTAACTGTATGCTTAATTGCTGCATCAAGCATGTACAAAATATATACAGAAATAATTAACTTAAGACGCAAAGCCTAAGCACTAGCATTCATAAAATGAATATGAAAATAATATTCATATATAAATATCAAAAAATACTAGGGGCTAGTATTATTAAAAGTCAGATAAGTCCCAAGATATCAAAAATAAAGTCAAGACAATTTTCACCAACCAGACAACATTCGATTTAAAATTGTCCAGTTTTCTGACACAATGTGATGAACAATAATTTGGTTGTGAAGCACCAATTGGGTTACAGAAACTTAAAAGGAGAGAGATTAGAATTTAACATTAAGCATCAAAGAATTAGTAACTTAACCTAAGAATCTGCAAAGATCCAATAGATGCTATGTCAAATGCAAATGCAAAGTAAGTCAGAAAGCAATTGGCATATTTGTAAAAACATTTTAAAACTGCCAAAGTGTTAACGAAATCTTTTAAAGCAAGTACCATGACCAGATATCAAAGTGGTACAGATTTCTAATGGTGAGCAGAGGATGACTTACGAACAGAATATACAAATACAGACAGAAAAACAATGATCAGCAACAAGCAGTTTTAGCAAGCACAAATCTCAAAGTCATAAGTTAAGTCAAGGCATATTAAATTTAATTTTGACAAAAAGTTATAAAGACATATTAAATGACATATATATAAATATAAGATTTATAAATATATATACATATATATATATAAAGACATATTAAATTTAATTTTGATATATACAATTTTTAAAAATTACAATAGTGTAAAAACATTAATTTTTTTATTACAAATAACAATACATACGTTCAAAAAAAAAAAAAAAAAAAAGAATATTTAAAAAAATTTCTTACCAATGTTTTATCATCATATTCTCCTCTCATTAAAACAATTCCTATTAAAATATTTTATAAAAATAAAAATAATTTAATTTGTCAACAAATTATATTATTAATATTATATATTAATTACAGAATACTAATGATAAATGCTCTTTCTCTGATTTTAAAAACTACAAAACAAACTTAAAAATTTATTAAATTGAAATTTAATTAAATACTTTAATAAAAATAATTTGATAAACATTATTATCAACACTAAAAATTACTTCAAAATTTAAATTTATAGAATAGAAATATCTAAATAGTACAATATTGTTTTTATCAAAAATGTTGAATAATTTAAATGAAGAAAAACATTTAGCAAAATTGTTATATTTATTATGTACAGGATACATTAACTTGATTGCCTGATAAGTTGTACCTAATTTTATATGTATTAACGATAGAATTATGAAAATAAATATAAATAAAAAATTAAAAAATCTACAAGAAAAAAATATTCCAGAAAATTAGTGTGCTTAACTGAGAGTATAACAATTAATATTATGAGATAAATAATTCTCACAAGGAATAGAGAAATGAAAAATATTAGGTAGTTTTATAACTATGTATAAAAACATTAGAAAAACAGAGTTAATTATATTTTTCATAAATTATTCAAAAGAATGAAAAATCAAGTTTATATCTATCATGCATTTATAAAAATGCGCTTAAAATATTTATTAAACATACCTTTTCCTTCTTGAAGTTCCGTAAAATATGTTACTGTTAAACATGCAGGAGCGTTTTCTTTAAAGGTCTATGGTAAATATAGATATTTGAAAGAAAATAATAGAATAAATCCATTTAAAGAATAATAGATTATTATAATAGCTAAAAATATTTATCAATAACGATTAATATTATATTTTATAATAATAAATTTTCGATCAATTACACTTTAATACAGATTGAATATTTTATTAATACCTCATTCAACAAATATTTTTAACATTATCTTGGAATGAATTAATTTCTCTGTTCATCTAAAGAGGTGTTAAACAAAATTACTACATTTGAAATGTAAAACTTCACATTATGGATATCGAACTCATTACATTGTTCATATTTGTTTTTACAAATTGAAATAATTTTCAATATAATGCTGATAAAAAAATATTGATCAAATACATAAATAGAAGTTTATCTGAACTAAATTGCTAAAAAGTTATAATAAAAGCTTGTTAAATTTAGATAAAATAAAGTTAAAGATGAAGCTTTCAATCAATTACTTCATAATAGGTTTTTATTTTTCAATTGATCAAAACCACTAATAATTAAAACATATTGTTAATGGCTTTTATAAAATAAAAATAGACATTGACTATTAAAATTGAACAGTTTTCTTTTAAAAACAACAACAACAAAAAAAGCCCGAAGAGCTTACTTTTTATTATTCTTCATATGTGTGTGTGTGTGCACATATATATTAGACCCAATAAATTGTACAATATTTCCAGAATTATACAGCATTCATACACAAATTTAGTATATTTTAAGGAATATATGCATATGACAAGAAAAAATGTGTAAAACTTTTAATAAAATAAGTCTTATTTGTTTCTGCTATGGTTACAAGAAAAACAAATAATTCATAGTGGAAAATACTTATAATTATAAAATATTTTATTCAAATAGTGACA